>SJXQ01007593.1:0-132844 GCA_006408695.1 Aepyceros melampus | reverse complement strand
GCAGGATGCAGGATGCTTGGGGCTGATGCACGGGGATAATCCAGAGAGATGGTGTGGGGCGGGAGGGGGGAGATGGGAGTCGAGATTGGGAGTTCATGTACACTCGTGGCTGATTCATGTCGATGTGTAGCAAAACGAATACAGTATTGTAAAGCAAAACAAACTAAAAAATAAAAATTAACTAAGTATTCCAAGAAAAAAATTAAATAAAAAATTAAAAATTAAAAAAAAAAAACCATACAGAGAATAACTGGACTGTAAAACCTTAAGTATAAAATTTGGCAAAGCCAAAAGAGCCTCCTGGTCCCACCAGTTAAAGCCTAGGATGGACATCTACCAGATTCTTCCATAAGACGACTCATTACAGTAAGGGCAAACTGGCCATGAGAAAACACAGCAGGGGAAAGGGGAGTTAAGAGAGTTCGTGGACAGCAGAGGACATGGCTATCTAAGAAAAGTCTTAAGGAAGAATAAGACTAGAAGGCTACTCACCTACTCTGCAAGATTAATTGTAAAGCTATTTTTTAAAGAAAAAAATATATGCATAGAATTCACACAGATAAATCGACCAATGGAATAGAATACAGAGACCGGAAACCAATACACATGCAACAAGATTTGGTAACATAAGTGAGCAGGCACTGTGAAGTCAATGGGCAGTGGGTAGACTATTTAAGAAATAATATTATGAAAACCGGCTACCAATATGGGGTAGGATTTCTACCTAACAGTCACAAAATTGCGTTTCAGGTAAATTAGGTATATGTTGATTAAATTTGTAACTTTTAGAACAAAATATGTAATATATACATATATATTTTTAAATCTCAGGGAAGGAACCAGTTTTTAAAAACAAACACAGAAAAGCCTCAGTCATAAAGGAAAAGAATGATCAATTTGACTAAATTTAACTGAAAAATTCTGTATAATTACAGACAGCCAAAGACCATGTTGATGTCAAGCCACCTCCCAGAAAAATCCCTGTCCATAACATGTGCAGTCTGCAAGGAAAACAGGCAAATAGATGAAATATTCACAAAATAAGGACCAATAAATATATGGAATAAAGCTAAGATTCATGGTAGCCAGGGAAACACAAATGAAAACAAAGAGCTACTATCTCACAGCCTGACTGGAAAAAAAAAAGTGTTTTGGTGATGACCTGGGAAAACCAGAATCCTCTTGTATCGCCATTGAGAGCACAAACTTACACGCCACTTTGGAGAGCAATCTGTCAACATGTAAGAGTCAGACACAACTTAGCAACTGAACAACAACAACAACAAAGTCACAGAGCACATATCTAAAATCAGAACATCTATTACCAGAAATCCCATTTGGGGGCGTGTGTTCAGAATACCTAGCACATTTCATCTGCATAAGAAAATATTATCAAGAGCGTACACTGGCAGCACTGTTCAAAATGGCAAAGAGTAACAACTGAAATGACCATTAGTGAGGGAAATGATAGGCAAACTGATATAATGATACAAAACAGCAATAATGTTGAACGAAAAGGGAAACTACAAAAGAACACATCACAAAATTTTGAAAAACTGCTCTATTATTTATGGACACAAACATGTGGTAAAATATAAAATCTTAAGCGGGAAGGAGTCATACCAACTTCAGGAAGGTAGGTGAGCTCCAATGAGGGAAGGAGGAGATGGTCTCAGGGAAGAGTACAAAAGAGTAACAGTTTATTTCTTTAAAAATCAGAAGCAAATATGGCAAAATAGTTTATGAAGAGTACAAGGGCATTTATATTATTATTATTGTTATGTATATTTGAAATATTTTGCAATTAAAAAGAATTTTAATGGGCACATATGGTTTAACAATCAAATAATTATTCACATGACACAAATTCAAGTAATGACATTGCTTTAAGCCACAGAAACTTATATACATACATTACAGCATGTGATAAATAAGAGTTAAAAATAAATTCTAAAATTTGCAATTTACATCAGGGCTTTAAATTAACAATTTTGCTAATGGGCTCTGAATCTCATGCAATTTTAAAATGTCCTTAATGCTAGAATTTTAAGGGATGCTCTCGAGTTGTCAAAGCTATATAAACAAACTTTAATTATAATGTGATATTCTGAATTTCAGTTTTATTTTGGAAAGCTTCTTTAGTGTATAAAAATAACAAGCTTTACATTTGTATTTACAAGTCTCAAAGAAATGTGCCAAGAGTCCTAAGTATGACGAGTAGGCATCTCACTTAATTATACCATTTCACCGGAGAACCTGATGCCCTGAAGAATAATGTGGAAAAACAATGCTCCATTATTCCCTTTTCTTTTCTACTTGGGGTCTGGGTCAGAAGCAAGATGTACCACTACTGGAAAAGTTATAAACAAAGCCTTACTATAAAACAATTTTAAAGGAAAAGTGTTTTTTCACAGAGGAGTAACACAATCTTTTGGGTTTACTATGTCAGAGAGAAACATAGGAAAAAGAGAATATTTTAAGAAAGAGGTTAAGAAGAGGTAGTAGAACTTTGCTATCTGTATTCCTTGAGCCTAAGGCTATAAGATAATAAATACTACAGAGAAAATTTTAGGAGACAGATAAAACTGGGCAGGGCACTGCACCTACAATACAACTCAAGATCTCTAACTCACATGGACTACTTCAGTCTCCACTACAATGCTCTGACCACATTCATACTGTTTCAATAATAACCATTTTACCCAGTTGATAGTAAGCAGTAATTTTATTAACACGAGTTGCTTTTTGCCAATTAAACATGTGTAACAGAGATGATTAGCTGAGTCTTCATGTTACCTTGCTATGAGATAGGCTAATGATTTCCCATGTGATGGAAGACTGCAATAAAATTATTCCAAGTTCCAAACTTTCACACTTTTATATTTTGGGCACAGTTTTTAAGAGCAATAATGCTGTAGCAAAACTCAGGTCTTCACCTACCCCATTTCAGCCTATTATACTGAATTATACTTAGTATTAAAATGTCTAACTCGCACTTATGAAGGCTAGAAAAAGTAGCTCCCTTCAACTCTAATTTAGTGTAATTCTGACCAGTAAGAATAGCAAAATTTGCTTACAAAATTTAAAGCCTCCTACAGTGTTTTTATATTTTTTGCTTTTTCCACCACTCTTAAGTTTCAGAAATAACTCACTATTTCTTTGCTCTTGACAGGGAATAGAAACCACTCTGCTTCCTGAATGAAATGAGGTGACTTCTGTTTCTCTCAAATTCTCACCCTCCGGAGACTCACTGCAACTGAATAATAGATTCACTGACACGTCTGTGATCCAAATTTCACTAGCACAAGGAAATTCTCTTACAGTAAAAAGGTCAGTGTTCTGAATTTAATATTCTGAATTTCAAAACCCTTAATAAATGGAGGCACCTTAAAGTTTAGTTTATACTCTTACATAGGCTTTCAGAGCATGCTTTAAATAGCTTAAGATAAGCTATATTAATAGCTTATGTCATTTTATCATTAAAATAATCTACAAATATCAGAATACTAATTAATTTTTTTGTTGTAACTAATAAATAAGTCTCAAAATATCTGTGGATGTAAATCAACCCTCTCAATTCATTGACCTCACTAGGACTGTTCTAAACATAGATAAACTAACTGAATGAGTTTATCAATATAATATACTTGTGCAATGCTTTCACTAATTCCAACTCTGTACTTTAGGGTTTTTCCATATTTATTTTTAAATGTACAAAGTGATTAAACTATTAATATAAATATTTTTCTCTCCAATATGTAATATTTTTATGTAAAAGAAAAGGTTTCCAAACATTTACAAAGCAATCTAAAGATAAGTAAACCTGATTTTAGGATCATTACATGAACCAAAATAATTTTCCAGAGAAGGCCCTATTTGAAAGTAATGCTCAGCGGCCTCCTCACATCAGCACTTCAAGATGAATCCAAATCCACTGCCTTTGCTTGAATTTCTTCAGGGATCAATTCCAATGAGGGGAAAAAAAATCTCAGAAAAAGGTCTCACGACAGAGTGGACAAGTGGACTTGTTGCTGGATGTAAACCATTTGTACTGAAAAAGAAAAGTCTAAGTGTTAAAAACTTTTTACACTGCTATTTTACATATACGTCTAAAGTAACAATTTTTTATATAAAAATTTACTTTATTAATTACACAAAATGGAAATTAAAGCAAATGTTTCTTATCAAACTGGCAAGTTGAAAAGACAATATTATCTTTTTTTAAAAATAAAACAAGATGAATACAGCAATCCTTTATTGAACAATGATGCTCAGCTTTGCATATTCCATTTAAATAGTGGTAGGTTTTACACAAATCATCTTTTAATCCTTTCAACAACCTTTAGAAAAGTATTATTATCTCCATTTTACAGATGAGAAAACTGGAACTCAGGTCAGCAAGTTGGTGCTTTGCAGACTAAAGTAACTTTAAAATGATTAAAGGAAGAAAAGGGAGGCTACTGAAGTGTTTGTTCTTTACATTCACCTCCAAATCAACACGGTTCAGTGCGCCTTGCAAAGGCCAGCAGTTCTCCGCACTCAGGCTCACGCTCACAAACTCAGAGGCGTATAAAGAAACCTGCTGTGACGGGCCTGGGCATAGTGAGACCTTCTTCATAACGTCTGAAAAGGGCCAAAAGCTCTGATGCCAGACGGCTCTCAGTTCCGATTTGTTCAGTCTCCTGTACGGTATACATCTTACAAAGCCATCCATTTTTTAAGTGCCCAGAGCTATTTTAGAAACTTCCATTTATTAAAGTGCTTTGATGCCACCAGTCTCAGTAAATTACTAATTTTCTTTTACAGATTTTGAAAAATCATTTTTAATATGTCTCCGATTAACCACAATTAAGAGTTTAACATCCACAGTTTTCCAAGGTTAGATATCATCCATATATAATATTAATATATGTAAAATATAAATAAGCTAGTTTCTCTTTAGACTTACCAAACAAGCTGAATGGAACTTTTTTTTGCATGTTCTACAGGCTTTTTTGGGAAGAGAATAGTTGAAACCATGAATGACTGAGAAACAAATCATGCAATCTTCAACACCCTCAAAACGTTTGTCTACATTATTTTTCCATAATGCTAAGCCTTCCATAATACTTCCATTCTGTTAACAAGGAAAAAAAAAACAACAAAGTTAATACACTCTTTAAATTACCAATATTATCTCTATTCAATTTCACAAATTTTAAAATTGTATTACAATCGGAGAGAAGAGAATCTGCTTGGCTATATTCACAATTCTGTTTTATGAATACTGGTTTTCAAAATGACCTCCCACATTTTAGGAACCAGGTACGTTTCTTCATTAAATGTTGACTTGAAAGAAAGGCTTCTGACCCAGTTTTCAATTTTTACAGTCTTAGCTTATTTGATGAAACTTTTTAAATAATTGTTTGGATCAGTTCTCATAACTTTTAACTAAAAATGATGAAATTAACTATCTCACCTACTCAAATGCTTGTTTGTTCCAGCTCTACAATACTAGTGAATAGACTTGTTTTAAAATACTTTTCCTCTACTGTAGAATGCATGAGAAGCATCACCAGGTGCAAACAAAACTAGAGAAGACTTAACAATTTGTTTAAAATGCAAAAAGGTCTTTGAAAGTACTGAGATTTCTCTAACCACGGGAGGAGAGGTGAAACGTTAAAGTAAAAGTAGCTCAGAAGACATTCAGCTGTCCTGAGACTTAGAAAAAGATTCCCTCTCAAACTTTAATACCAGGTATTGTTCTATAACATCTACAGGGTCAGTGAAGAAGAGTCGATTCTTTTCAAACACGAGGGAAAAATGCTATAGAGCCTTAAAAATTAAAATAAGCTTGGCAGGGTCAAATCATTTAGACATATATCTGCTTCAGTTTCTGTTTAGTCACTCAGTCGTGTCTGACTCTTTGTGAAACCGTGGACTGCAGCATGCCAGGCTTCCCTGTCCATCACCAACTCCTGGAGCGTGCGCAAACTCATGTCCATCAAGTCAGTGATGCCTTCCAACCATCTCATCCTCTGTCATACCCTTCTCCTCCTGCCCTCAATCTTTCCCAGCATCAGGGTCTTTTCAAATGAGTTGGTTCTTCGCATCAGGTGACCAAAGTATTGGAGAGTCAGCTTCAGCATCAGTCCTTCCAATGAATATTCAGGACTGATTTCTTTTAGGATTGACTGGTTTGATCTCCTTGCAGTCCAAGGGAGTCTCAATCGTTCTCTCCAGGACCAGAGTTCAAAAGATCAACTCTTCAGTTCTCAACCTTTAGTTTTGGTCCAACTCTCACATCCTTAATGACTACTGGAAAAACCATAGCTTTGACTATATGGACCTTTGTCAGATTCAACAAAATATAGTATCCATATCTACTTAAGCAGAAGAGAGAAAGTTTTACCGCCCTTTCACACAGTAAAGCACTGAGTTCTCTCTAGTTCAGAAAGCCTAAAAAGCATGTACATGGACACTTACTTGATGCGTGAGGTACGTGCTTAGCTGAAGCATCCAGTTTCGCCACTGCTGCACAGCCACCCCAACTCTTTTCCCACTCTCCACTGTTATTGAGCCCAGTGGATAATTTGAAGGCAGCTGTATTATAAGTTCAATCACTATATCCTCAATGCTGTAAGTGGCCATGACTTCTCGAGTAGTAGCTCGAGCTTTAACCTGCAACACATAAAAGGTAATTTTGGGGAGGCCAATTTTCTTTTCTTCCCTTTTATTCAAAAACCATCTTGACAGGTTGACAGACAGCAGCCAGTTCTCATTCAAACAAAACACGGGTAAACATATTCACGTATCTAATGTGAGATATTTAAGAAATAGGTTCAAATATCTGACATGTTTCATAGTAATGTTATGACAAAGATGTTTTAAAAAGAAATGCACTGAAAAAATATGTTTTGATTAAACTAGGCTTGTCATATTGTAGTTTTTCAATAGAAGAGTATAGAATGGGTTATTATTAATTATCCCTTCTGTTCCAAAGTCAGTGTATCAAATATCACTTTTATTTAGATGTCTTCCAAAGTCTTTCCCTACCACAGAATTCCCCTGAGCTTTAGAACCAACCATCAACTGTCAGAGTATTTCTACCTGATCTTGATTTTCTTATTAGCATTGCCAACTCAACAGAGAATACAAATCACCATCCTTTAAAAATGTATTCTTCTTTCATATTCTATGCTAAAAAGTGTAGTATCATCTTAAATTTCTCTTTCAGATATTAATTAGCTGTAAGTTTGGTTAAATCACCACAGAATTTCTACATCCCTCCCCTTTTAAGGAGTAGTCTCACTGATACTGTTTCCCACAGGCCCTCCTCATAATGTCTATACATTATGAGCCTCCCTAACTGCTCACAGGAACCTACGCCCCACGCCAACAGCCCATGCTAAGACTTCAGTCAGAGCAATTTCACTGCTTTAACCAACACCGTCACTGCCACAGAAGAAAAAATTCAGTGGCTACACAGCACTAAATATTTTAGACTGTTGGTTGATGCCTTTTCCAGTATGGACTCAATTCATCACAGAAGCAGTCTGTTCTCTATTTACCTTCATGAAAACTACTCTATATGAATATTGGGCTACTTATTATTTCTTAAGCAATCACAGAAATTATTAACAGATTCTCATCTTCAAACTTTTTGCTTTTGCTGTGCTGTTTTCTCTATATTAAACACTGTAACCCATAGCAGCATCCTGTCAACCTCAAAATAAACTGCTTCCATCAAGTCTTACCTAGGCCCCTAAGCTGGATGACCTGTTCCCACCCTGACTGCAGAACACTCTTCCTCTTAATGTGCCACTCTCCAGTTTCCAGTGCAAAGAAACATTACCAGTACCACCCCCTCTTTCCTTTATCGGACTGTATGTTATTACACGACAGGAATGTGACCCTTCTGAAGTGTCTATTTTGCAGGTGACTGGCACAAAGCACCTGGCATCTACAGGTATTCCGATATATATTTTGAATTAACTAATGAACGTTCAAAAACTATTTAGCATAGGTAAATGAAATTATAACATCACTTCAATTGATGCATTAATTTGAGATCTGATGTCCAAGAATCAGAAAATAAAGTACACAATTTCCGTAATTTCTGAACCAAGAGCTACAATTGTGATCATACTCACTCTGGTGGATAGGCATAACCAATACTGAGACAACTTTTCTGGGAAAAAATTCAAGATAATACTAACCGTCATGCCATTAAACAGCTGTGTACTTGTTTGCACAGAAGATATTTCTTGAAAAGAAAGAACACTGCTAACATACTTGCTGGTAATCTATCTACGATATTGAAAACACGCTTCTCACTACTGTTCCACCACAGCCTAACCATGGCTGGCAAGTCTTTTAATGTCATGTGATAGACTGAGCAAGCCAAGTGTGGAATATGGTAGGGAAGAGCTGAGGTATCTGAGGAAAAAACAAATTCTTAGTTAGTAACATGTACCTCTTACACAGAACAGACTAATATGAGTACTTTCCTTGGAAAATCATTTTCAATTCCTTAACACTAGCGCTAGAGCTCATAAAACAAACATACCAAGGAAACCAGAACTCTGTAGAATATTAGCTTTTTCTCCCACATTTGAAATGAACAATTAGAATGGTAGAAAGAAGATCCTGAAGGATACTGAAAAATCTGCCCCCAAATAGCACTATTTTGCAGGAAAGAGCACCAATAAAATGAAGCACACACACTTCAAAGAGGAAAAATTAAAGATTCTTTTTCTTATGAAAGTGAAAGTGAAGTCGCTGTCATGGTCGACTCTTTGCGACCACATGCACTGCAGCCTACCAGGCTCTTCTATCCATGGGATTTTCCAGGCAAGAGTACTGGAGTGGGGTGCCATTCCCTTCTCCAGGGGAATCTTCCCAACCCAAGGACTGAACCCAAGTCTCCTGCATTGCAGGCAGACGCTTTACCGTCTGAACTACCAGGGAAGCCCCAAATTATGAAAAAAAAATTGGTGGCGTTTACTTTCCCCAGAGCTCACTGATGTGTTATACAGAAGTTCTAGAGTCCTACTGTACTACTCACAAGACAAAGTTCCAACCTCAGATCTCCAAGGCATTTAAAACAATTCCTATTCTCAGGAAATCCTTTTTAACACTGAGGCATAGCTAGATGCATGCATGTCTACCCCTTCAGCTAAAATGTGAGCTCCCGGAGTGAACAAATAATAAATTTTACTCATCTTCATTTCCCCAACAGAAGACCATCCACAGGCCTACAAAACATTATTGTCTACAGAGTAAAAGATAACAGTAATCAAGAAACTAAGCTTCAAAAATGAATAAATTCCTAAGAACTTTAACCATAAGATCTAATTATTTATTCTATGTAGAGAAATAGGGACAATCATAGAGGGGACCCACGTTTGGGGTTACTCTCCACGTCCTCATGGTGAAGAGTCATACAACCTGACCTGAGCCTCGTCCCCAGGAAGAAATACACACACACATCATACTGACCTCTAATACCCAACTGGAGCTCTTCTGTAAAGAAAGTTCGAGGGTCCTTATTGGAGAGCTCAACAGCTGTCTCTGCAAAGGCTGGATTTTCTGGCATAAGCCTGAACAGGTGATAAAGCAATTTATTCAAACTTTTTGTTTTTCGAAGGTACATTGAATACAGAGCTCGAAGCTGGTGGAAATGAGAGAATTTTTGTTAGTACACCCAATTAAATAGGACATTCAGCAGACTTGGAACGAATTAAAGTGTAAAGTGTAAACTTCCCTGGGGGTGGTCCAGCGGCTGAGACTCCATCCTCCCTATGCAGGGGACCTAGGTGCAATCCCTGGTTGGGGAAACTAGATCCCACATGCTGCAACTGAGACCCAGCACAGCCAAATAAATAAATAAATACATATTTTAAAATATATATATATGTTACCTATATATATAGGACAATGTATATATGTGTGTGTGTGTGTGTGTGTGTGTGTGTGTGTATAGTACAAGAACACAATGAAAAAATGCATTTATCTGAATACTGAGAATGACACGGAAGAGTCCTACAAAATACACCACACCACACAGTGTTGCTTTCCAGTCGGGTCATCTGATGACATTGCTCCCCTTCTCATACACTAGCAGAAGTTCTCACTACCCCTTTGTTATTAGACATATGCCTCTAACATCTTTCCCAGCTGTCTCCTATTGATAAGTTCACCGCCACTTGGGAGTCTGAACTGAGAAAAATCTATTTGCCACACTGCCCACAGATGCTTCACTCATTCTCCTCCCAAATCTTCCGCACCACAATCTCTAATCTTTCAAAATTCTGCTCAAAACTAATGCCATTGCTATGGCTGCCCCACCCTATACCAAACATTCCAGCATCCTTTTATGACAGCACAATCTGGTAGCTCAAAACGTCCTGGAGTTGTTTTATAAATCAAGAAATTTCACATAATAATATGGCTTTTTTTTTTCTGATTTCTTTCTTAAAAATAGGAAAAATCTGGTGCCACTGGGTATACTCCAGGTATCTACATGAGACATGTGCTTTAGAAACTCATTCCTCAATAATGTAGTTTTCATTTGCTCACATTTACCTTGCAGTTCTTTGGTATTTGTACCTGTTTTAAAATTACTTTTTCCACTATGCCATATTGTCTCCTCAGAGCACACAAACACCATTTTTTGGGACACAATGAATGCTCAAAGATCAAGCCATAGGATTTGGCATTTGGGATTCTTAAAAAAATCAACCAAAAGACCTTTACCATGAAGAAATCTGGAGGACACTACCTTTACCAAGTAACCAAACTTAACATCGCCAATAAAAATGTTAGGAGCACGATATTTTGTGCTCCTAAGGGGACAGTGAGAACACAGCACCACCATGCAGTAAACCCTCTTGCTGAAAAATAACCAGGATATAACTACGAGGAAACTACAGACAAACCCCAACTGGAAGACAGTTTACAAAATAACTGACTTGGTGAATGACAAGTAAGAAAAGGAGAGGAATTATAAGCTAAAGAAATATGATAGACAAATACAAACATAATCCTTGACTAAATCTTCAATAGAAAAGGAAATAAAACTATAAAGGACATTACTAGGAAAACTGGGAAATTTTTATTTTTTTAGGGGGCAAATTTTAAATACTAATTAGATAATATTATTGCATCAAAATTAGAGTATAATATCTGTATTACATTTATGATGAAACATGTTCTCATCTTAGGAGTTTATGTGTATGTGCATGGGTGCTTGGTTTTGTCTGACTCTTTGTGACGTCATGGACTGTAGCTGGCCAGGCTCCTCTGTCCATGGGATTTCCCAGGCAAGAATACTGGAATGGACTGACATTTCCTTCTCTAGTAGATCTCCTGACCCATGGATCAAACCTGAGTTTCTCGTGTCTCCTGTGTTGGTAGGCAGATTCTTTACCACTACACCATCTGGGAAGGCCATTTCTAGGATATACATGTTGAAATACTTTTAGCAAAGCATCATGATATCTGCTGTCTACCATTTCTGCAAATCTGAATATTTTTCAAAATAAAAAGCTGAAAGGAAAGTAGAATTTTTAAAAAAATTTATTGCATATATCAATGGACTTTTTAAAAACACATGTCTACTAGCCAGCAGTCCCACTCATAGTATAAAACCCAAGAGAAATGAAAATAAATGTACACACAAAAACTAGGCATAAACCTTCACAACAGCTTTATTCACAATCGGCAAAAAGTGGAAACAACCTAAATGCCCGTTGGATGACTGGATAAGCAAAATGTGTTATAATCATACAATGAACTATGTTTCAGACATAAAAAACGATGCCATACTAATACACGCTGCATTATGAATGAACCTTGAAACCATCGTGCTATAAGAAATAAGCCAGACACAAAAGGCCATATACGTGAGAAGTCCACAGTAGGCAAATCATAGAGACAGAAAATAGACCAGTGGCTGCCAGTGACCAGGGGATNCCTCTGGTGGTCCAGTGGTTAAGGAGGCGCCTCTACTGCAGGAGGCGCAGGTTTGATCCCTGGTCAGGGAACTTCAGATCCCAGTGTGGATATTAAAAATGTTCTAAAATTAGATGGTAGTGATGGTGTACAATTCTGTAAATACATTAGAAACACCAAACTGTACTCTTTATTTTTTTTTTTGGCCACACTGGGATCTGAAGTTCCCTGACCAGGGATCAAACCTGCGCCTCCTGCAGTAGAGGCGCCTCCTTAACCACTGGACCACCAGAGGAGTCCCTAAAACTGCATGCTTTAAATAAGCAAATTTGATGCTATGTGAAATACATTGCAGCAAAACTGTAAGACACAGACACACAGACACACACACACACACAGACACACACACACAGTTTCCGATTCAATTTAATTCACTAATTCTTTTGAGACTAATGTTAAAACCAACCCAGATTAAGGGCCAAAAATTTATTTAAAAAACGGTCTGTTTTAAGATTCTTCTAATTACTGTTATTTACTGAGTTATGATAGTTTACTTGTTGACAGCTCAGTTCAACTTCTAGGCTCAATAAATGCTGATCTAATTGTGCCCCTCCCCCACCCTGGCTTAATGAAAAAGATGATGTACTCATAATTTCTGAGTATAAGAATTATATAATTATTCCTAATTTCTGAGTATAACAAGAAATGAAAAAGATGATGTATTCCTAGTTTCTGCATATAAGAATTATATAATTATTCCTAATCTCTGAGTATAAAATAACAAGAACAAAATTCTTAGATATAAGGCCTAAATATGCTGCAATTTTTTAGAGATCAACAACATTCTAAGAAACAAATGCAGAAGCCTAACAAGTAGTTCTTGAAACATATAATCAGTGAATTAAGTCAAGCTCAAATCACAAATCTAAGTGGTAAGACTGAAAATAAATAAAACAATCCGAACATCTAGATCAGTGTTGCCTCTGTGATTTCATTTTCTCCTTAGATAAACAAATGCAAAAATGTATATGCTGATATATTTGTACCAAGAAATAAATTATTGAGCTTCCCTGGTGGCTCCAGGATAAAGAACCCGTCTGCCATTGCAGGATACATGGGTTTGATCCCCAGTCCGGGAAGATCTCCTGGAGAAGGAAAGCAAAACCCATTCCAGTGTTCTTGCCTGGAGAATCCCATGGGCTACAGTCCATGGGGCACAAAGAGTCAGAACTAAGTGACTAAACAACAACATGGGTTATTAGCAACAACCTAAGTTATCACTTAAGGATTCTGAAAAATCACATTGAAAATGAATGTCATGATATTTAGTCACACTTTAAATATGTAGCGATTTAAGTCTTGTTGTATTAACCTGACAAAGAAGTGACCTACTTTATTAAACTGATTCAATGTTTGAAACTTATTAAAAGCAGGCATCTGTCTAATAAAAGAATTTTTTAAACTGGAACAGAGCTTTCCAGCTTCCTTCTTAAACGTGAAACAACAGAGACATCTAGTGGCTGCTAAAATAATTTGGGCAAAATAAGTACTATAGGATATTTTCATTATTTAGTGATAACAGCTTGAATTACATGTGGTAATATTTCATAGATCTTTCTCTAAACACTGATTTTCAAATAAGGTGAATTTCCATTGATATTCCCACAAAAGTCAGTAGTTGCCCACAGGGAAAAAGAAAATAGTAAGATCTGTTACTATGATAGCACAAAAGTAAATTATAGAAACCTGGTTTCCTGAAATAAACAGACTTGGTGGATACATTCAGTTAGAAAAAAACTGATCCAAGCATAAAACTGTGGGAGGATGACAAAGTAGAGACAGAAATAAATTTAGCAGAATGTCTGTAATGAGCCAGGTAAGATCAGATTAAAATGTGAGGCATATCCTCATTTTTCTCCAAAAGGAGGAGAAGGAAAGGATTTAAGACAGTAAGAGAGAAATACATATAGGAAAAGACTGTCAAAAGTTGTTTCATTTTATTTACCTGAGATGAAGCAGCTTTGAAGAAAGTAAGTATTAATTTCCAAGTGAGGAGGTACCCCAGAACATAACAGAAGTCTTCACTCAGTGGCTTGATAGTAACTATCTGTCCAACAGGAATACATCCCAAAACATTTTCTAGTAAGTCCTCTTGAGTGCCAAGAAGAGACATCAGTGCAGCTGGTGGCGACCTAAGAATCAATCATTAAACACAACAGTTTTCTTCATGATTTGTCCTTAAACTGACAGCATGTATAAATTTGAAGCATTTTAGAAATATCTTCCTCTTCCTCTATTTTCCAAAAACCATTTAAAAAGTTCCCCTTTATAGGTTCAATTTTGACCCCTAATTTTGTATAAAGGCAATTATAGAATCTGAAAGGCATAAAGTGATATAGAAATATATACATATATTTTCATATTTATAAATATGTAAGATATGCTATAAAATTTACTCTAGAAGTTAGTACTTAAAGGAAAAACTCTTTTCAGTTCAGTGCAGTCGCTCAGTCATGTCCAACTCTTTGCAACCCCATGGACCACAACACACCAGGCCTCCCTGTCCATCACCAACTCCTGGAATTTACCCAAACTCATGTCCATTAAGTCAGTGATGCCATCCAACCATCTCATCCTTTGTCATCCCCTTCTCCTCATGCCTTCAATCTTTCCCAGCATCAGGATCTTTTCAAATGAGTCAGCTCTTCACATCAGGTGGCCAAAGTATTGGAGTTTCAGCTTCAACATCAGTCCTTCCAATGAATATTCAGGACTGATTTCCTTTAGGATGGACTGGTTGGAATTCCTTGCAGTCCAAGGGACTCTCAAAGAGTCTTCTCCAACACCACAGTTCAAAGGCATCAATTCTTCTGCGCTCAACTTTCTTTATAGTCCAACTCTCAGATCCATACATGACTACTGGAAAAATCATAGCCTTGACTAGAAAGGCCTTTGTCGGCAAAGTAATGTCTCTGCTTTTTAATATGCTGTCTAGGTTAGTCCTAAGTTTCCTACCAAGGAGTAAGCGTCTTTTCATTTCATGGCTGCAGTCACCATCTTCAGTGATTCTGGAGCCCAGAAAAATAAAGTCAGCCACTGTTTCCACTGTTTACCCATCTATTTGCCATAAAGTGATGGGACCAGATGCCATGATCTTAGTTCTCTGAATGTTGCGCTTTAAGCCAACTTTTTCACTCTCCTCTTTCACTTTCATCAAGAGGCTCTTCAGTTTTTCACTTTCTGCCATAAGGGTGGTGTCTCTGCATATCTGAGGTTACTGATATTTCTCCTGGCAATCTTGATTCCAGCTTTTGCTTCATCCAGCCCAGCATTTCTCATGATATACTCTGCATATAAATAAGCAGGGTGACAATATACAGCCTTGACGTACTCCTTTTCCTATTTGGAACCATTCTGTTGTTCCATGTCCAGTTCTAACTGTTGCTTCCTGACTGGCATACAGTTCTCAAGAGGCAGGTCAGGTGGTCTGGTATTCCCATCTCTTTCAGAATTTTCCAGTTTATTTTGATCCACACAGTCAAAGGCTTTGGCATAGTCAATAAAGCAGAAATAGATGTTTTTCTGGAACTCTCTTGTCTTTTCAATGATCCAGCAGAAAACGTATATTTCAACCTTTTGTTTTATAAATGAAAAAAAAGCATATACCCAGATAGGCTAACTGATTAGTCTGAAGTCCCTGCCTAGCCAGGGAACAATTAGGGCTAACAAATCCTATCAGGTCCTTTATCAACCAACAAAGGGTTAGAAGATCATAAGACTATACTGTCTTTCAACACATAGAAATGTTAAAGGAAACTTAACATTCATACTAACTCATGGCAATGTAAGGTAATTTTCTTCTTTATGGAAGTAGTGTACTTATTAACACTTTTAGACAAGCTTGTAAGAGTCTCAAAAAGTGAAATACTTGTGTGTATTGTTGTTATTCAGTTGCCAAGTCATGTCTGACTCTGCGACCCCATGAACTGCAGCACACCAGGCTTCCCTGTCCCTCATCATCTCCTGGAGTCTGCCCAAGTTCATGTGCACTCAATCAGTGATGCTGTCCAACCATCTCATCCTCTGTCACCCTCTTCTCTTGCCTTCAGTCTTACCCAGCATCAGGGTCTCTTCCACAGACTTGTGTGTATCTCCGGTCAAATTCTCTCTGACATTCTGACTTCAGTCACTTCTTTTACCTCCGTGATCTTTCTTTCCTTGTGGCTTCCTACTACCAGCCCATAAGTAAAAGTTCTCTTCAAGCTTCTGCCCTTAAGTTTTACCTTCAGCACCACCATCTCATGTACCAACCTTTCTCCATTCCATACCAACCATGAGCAGATTTTACAAAGAACAACTCTCCACTTTACACACTAACCTCTATGCACTTTGGAACTTCTGGAATGGCCTCCAGCTCTGCTTGCTACTTGTTCAGTTTATTCTTTAGATTTCTGCCACAATCAGCTGATGGTATCCCATCTTCTAACAAACAATGCCCTGCTCTCTAGAAAATGACATTTTGAAGGCCCTTCATTACCCTCCAGCTTTATCTTTCACTCTACGCTCCCTGCCTACTCCACACACACTCATTTATCTGGCTGCACTGGGTCTTAGCTCCGGCACGTGGAAACGTCACTGCATCTGATGGAGCATCCCTTGTGGCACAGGGACTCTCTAGTTGTGGCACGTGGGCTGTTGTTTCAGCACGTAGGTTTAGTTGCTCCCCAGAATGTGGGATCTTAGTTCCCAAACCAGGGATCAAACTCACGTCTCCTGCATTGCACAGCAGATTCTTAACCACTGGACCACCAGGGGAGTCCCTCATTTATCTTTTACTCAACAAATGAGGATTATTCATAACTATTTAAGGCCAACAACTGGGTGCTGGGGCGGGGGGGGGAGTCAGGAATAAGAGACTAAAAGCCTCACAGCGCTTATATTCCAGTGGAAGATCTAAAAATTAAAAAATATGTCACATGGCAACAACTTGATATTCCCCAAGCATATCATGAGCAGTCATGCCTCGATGCCTTTGCACATGGTGTTCCTGTAACTTTCCCCTGCCTGCTGAAATGCTCCCTAATCTGAAAGGTCTTCCCTTTCATCAATGTCCTCCCTTCTTGGCACAGCAGTTGTGTCTCACTAACATCATCCTTTTTCTTAGCACTTGTCACACACTGTCTTCTATTATAGGGTGGTTGTTTAGTCACTCAATTGTGTCCAACTCTTTTGTGACCCCATGGACCATAACCCACCAGGCACCTCTCTCCATGAAATTTCCCAGACAAGAATAATGGAGCAGGTGCCATTTCCTTCTCCAAGGGATCTTCCCAATGTGGAGATCAAACCCACATCTCCTACATTGGCAGGTGGATTCTCTACTGCTGAGCCACCAGAGAAGCCCACTCAGTTTTAGGGTAATACATCTAAATTAGATTATAAGCTCCTTAAGAAAACAGCTTACTTAGCACTATATTCTCCCCTCTCCATTTAATTAACACTTGCACAAAGGGGTGCTCAATACATTTTTGAATGGGTATACTCTTTTCTCAGTTACTATGTGGCCAAAGAAAGTTTTACTAAACAGTAGCAAACTGAAAATAACTTAGAAACAATTAGAAGAGAGAGTAACTATCTCTTCAAGTGAGCTCTAAAATTCATTTATATCTTACAGATAAACGTACAAGATTTGTAGAATGAATGTATTCACTAAATTTAGAGCTTTCGCATTGCCTCAGTCTTCTAAAGTCATCATGATGGATTATGAGAATTTAACTAAGCAATCCAACTTATGATGGTTTGACTTCTAATTTTTCAACACTACAAATGTGTCAAAGCAATGAGTGTTCAGTAGAAACTATACTACAAATTGTGACCTTTTCCCAGACTGGCTATACGCAGAATGATACTCTCTCACAATGCTGGGCAGTGGTGGTGAATTGTAGCTCCCAGTCAGCCACACAATCACAAAAATTTAACAACCAAACCACTCACAGCCATTCTTACCCAGACAACCATTCTGCTTTTCACATTCGGTACAGTACTCAATAAATTACAGGAGATATGTAACACTCTATCATAAAACAGACTTTGGGTTGGATGACTTTGCCCAACTGTAGGCTGATGGAAACGTTCTGAACACGCTTCAGTAGGCTAGGATAAACTGATGTTCAGCAGGTTACGGGTATCAAATGCATCTTTGACTCAACATGTGTTCAACTTACGATGAGGATGTAACCGTAAATTGAGGAAGACTTGTATTAAAAATAACTTACAAGGCTGGTTCTTCTTCTTCATCTCCATATGACTTTAGATTATCTTGATCTACTGTGGGAATTCAGGCATCAATCTGGAAGTCAGAATATTAAGTTACATGTTTCAATGTCATTCTCCCAAAGTAATTAAACTCCAATTAAAATAAATTAAAAAAATATATATTAAGTTACATGAAATGGTTCATTGTTAAGTCATGCTTAGCAAATGAAAGTCCAATACTTATTCTGTAATGAGTATATCCTTTTACTGAACTTATTCTGAAATAATCCACTATGGCCAGGACTATATAAATGTAAACTGTCCATGGAGAACAGTGACCATTCCTGTTACTGAAACGCTTAGTCAAGCTTACTCTGTTGCTGTTTTTACTTTGACTTTTTTTTTTTGTTTTTAATTTTTGGTAACTTCTTTCTACTTTGACTTTTTTTTAATGACCAAAAATTGAAACTACATACGCGAAAGTGAAAGTCACTCAGTCTTGTCCGATTCTTTGGGACCCCAGGGACTATACAAGTCATGGAATTCTCCAGGCTAGAATGCTGGAACGCATAGTCTTTCCCTTCTCCAGGGGATCTTCCCAACCCAGGGATTGAACCCAGGTCTCCTGCATTGCAGGCTGATTCTTTACCAACTTAGCTATCAGGGAAAGCCAAAACTATATTTCATTTTTAAAAAAACCACCACAATACTGATTCTTACTTGTATAGCATATGATAGACTGCAATTTGCACAGGCCGAGCTCTGTAAAGGAGTAATGGGGCTAATGTATTTAACAAAGTCTGGAGGTATTCTGGTAAGTTTGTTTTCTGACCAGCAATCAATCTTGCAGGAAGTTTCTGACTCAATAGTTGATCCTTTGGGATATAAGTTAATGTTTCACACATGGGCTTCAGCATTGCATTCTGAAATGAAGTTTCAGATGTATCTCTGTTTTCTCCTGATGACAAAAAGGAAAAAAGAGTCATACCCCAAACAAAGTGAGTAATATAACTTGACCGATTCATAAGACAACCAAATGTTACTTAAGAAAATGAAATAAAAACTTGACAAACATTAAAGCAGTCCAAACTGAAGCATGAACTGAATATACATTTCAGATAATCTCAACTATTTAATGAGTTCTGTTATCCTTTAAAAAAAAGACGTTTGAGTTAAAATAATTTATTCATATTCTCTGAATTAGTATGATTCTAATTTTCAGTGATCTTTACGTATCTTGTGATGTTTCAATTCTTGTCTGTAAAGCAGAAGAATATATGAGAGATGCTAAACTTTCTCTTTGGTTCTTTTACTATTTTTTGTTGTGTAACCTAAACATCCAAAGTTGATTTTGGGGTGTTTTGTGTTGTTTTTTTTAGTTTCTCAAAACAAGTTATTTTCAATGACTCTCACTATTACTCCCTTTTTTACTTGCCTGTAGCAGTCACCAAAAGAGGTAAAAGCAAACTGTGGATGCCAGGAGAAAAAAATTCTTTCCATTCACTGATTAGATTTACAGGAAGGCTGCCAGTGGTGCCCAGAGTTGTGGAATCAAAAAAAGCGCTGAGTTCACAGGCCAAATCACAGCTGACATAGGCAAACAGTTGTACAAGTGGAACAGAATACAGTGCCTGATTCTCATTTGTTGTCTGAGGAAACAAAAATTAAATAGGTAAGCAGACTTCCTGTAGAATATTACAAGTCACGGCAATAAAGAGAAGTCCCTTTCATTTCTCTAAATTTGAAAATAAGAAACAGTTTGAATGTATAGTCTCAGGAGACATTTATATATCAAAACAACTTATTTTCAGAATTATATGTTAGGAATTAGAATTAACCCATTTATTGTGAACTGTTCTTTTTCATTTCTGCAACCATGAAGGAAAATAATATCAATTACCATATTCCAAGTTAAATATATTAAAAGCACATTTATAATCTCAGGAGCCCTGCTAATTGGGCATTATTAAGTTATTTTAAAATGAGGAAACTGAGGCTCAACTAGGTAAACTTTAATACCCTAAGCCACACAGTAAACAGCACGCAGAGTAGAGATTCAGACTGATTCAACATTAACTGACTTGCTGCATGACTTGCTACCTAATTCCCATAGGATTACACAGCTGGTTGCTTGGAGTCATAAAAAGAACTCTAATTCCCTCTGAACTTGTTTAATCTTTACTGTACTAGGCCAGCAATAATGAAACAGTACACTGTAAGAATAGAAGCAAAAGACCAAAAACCTTGTCATGAAAAGATAAAACCTTAAAGGGCTATGCTACAAATAGTACACTAAAATGAGCTAATGGAGAGGCCATTTTAAAAGCAGTTAGCAGAATGGTTACTGAATGATATTGGCAACCATTAAACCCCAATCATTTTACTGATCTGTCTAGCAGCAATCAGTAAGGAACATATCTATAAAGTGCTCAAATGTTTGCAAAGGAGCTAACGACAATCATTCCTTAAAGAGGATGAGAAAATACTTCTGGCACACAGATATGCACAAAAGCCCAACTGCAGTGATGACTCAGAAGGTTATTTACCTCCAGCCAGGCCAACATGGAACACATGATGAAGTCCCACTCGCTCTCTGCCAAAGGAGACGAGCAGTATTTCAGAAACAGGGAAAGGAAACGGATCATTTCTATATTTACCGCCAGTATCTCTGGACTCACTTCTGACAGATTACTGTGATAAAGACAAAAATAAAACACTGACAAATTATACAGAAATTCAATGGGAAAAATTTAAATCTTGTATACTTAGACTGACTTAAATGCCCACCATCCTATTACTCTACGAAATAGTGACTATAAGATACATAATCTGAGTCCACATCATACACAGAGGGAAAAATATAAAGTATTACCTACCAACTGAAAAGAAAAATATCTTCGTGATCTTTTTTCCAAGTTATCAGAATTTTTAATAGACCATGTAATAGCTCTCCATCATCTATGCTTTTGGTCTGCAGACAAGAATTGAAAATGGCAAGATGTCCAAAACCTCCTATAGCAAAATTAAAACATTTTAAAATTTTATTGCTACTATAAAAAAAGAAAGCCTATGCTGAGATACGTTAAAGACTTTCTTCAGAAGTATCCAGGTTAATAACTCTAAAATTAGGGCTTGTAGAAAGAGTCAACAAATAAGCTTATAAACTCCATAGGCAAGGATCTGCCAACATACTCAGCCCCCAGCACAGAGAAGAAGGTGTGGCAGGGCAGGCAGAGGAAAGCAAGTGAATGACACTATGCATTAAACTAGCCTATGCCATTTTTTTCTTTGTTTCCTTACATATAGGACTTACTCAGCATACCCACCTCTCAAAAAACAGACAAATCTCTAGCTAGAGTACAAAGTTAAATAAAGTTGGAAAATAGAACATACTGTTTTATAATTCATATGTTCACTCAGTAAGCATCTATGTTGGGAAAGCTCGTGTGGGGTTCCCTACTCTTTAGACTCCTTGATTCCTCCTTATTCCTCAATTCTCAGCTTAAATACTGCCCCCACTCTGAAATTCCCAAGTACATAAAGTATGCCCCTTCTTCATTCCTCTAGTATCACTTGTTTGTGGCCTTAACAGCACTAATGTTTGTTATTATCTCATCAGGAAGTAAGTTCCATGAAAGCAGGAACCTTGTCAGTTTTACTCATCACTGTATATGGCCCCCTAACACAATGCCCGAGATAGATTCATTTTGACTGACTAAAGAACGAATAAATGATTGCATACAACGTACACTGCTAGACAGATACCAGGGAGAAAGCTGAACAAAATCCAGTCCCTAAAGGGACTTATCCAGTAGTACTGGCAGACTTAAAAACAAATTAGAATAATATAGACAAAAACTGAGACTCAGAGCAGGAAACTATATTGAGTCAGAAAAGGCTTCCCCAAGTTGGTGTGTGAACGGGGATTTATCACAAGATCAAAGTCTGCAAGACTAGAAAAGGGACGCTCCATGGAGTGCTAAAAAGGCACAAAGCTGTAAGAAAGGATGGACTGATCAAAATTCATGACAATTTAGCATGGTCAGGGTCCAGAGTGGAAGCAAAAGAGGCGAAACTGGTTACAGTAAGATTTTAAAACATCTTACAGGCCAAACTAAGGACTTAGGTTTTTATCCTGTAGGCAAAAGAGAACCAACAAGAAAGCAAAAATTAATTAATTAATAACAATGTAGTCTTCCTTTAAAGGCAGAGGAAGAATTTTTTTTAAATCTTTCTGACAAAATATCAATAGAAGAGGCTTCATGTTTAATCAGAAACAACTCATGTTCTAATAACTGAAAAGTATTCGTTAGCTAATTCTGCTTCATCACATGGGCTAGAAGAGAAAAACTGATTGTCAAACCTTAAAAAAATACTCCTCTTCCTGTTGGCCTCTGCACAGCTGGGCACCTTCTGACCTGTGTGAACAGCATAGAGCTGTGTGAACACAGTTCTGTCTTCAGCCACCCTTCAGTTGTAACCTGTGCTGGAGATACCACCTGCTCTCCCACTAGGTAATCCTCTCTTCCATGAACAACCCATCCCTTTCCTGCAAATCCCATCCCAATCCCATAGTTTAACTATGCCAGTGAACTCAACAGTAAAGCTCAATGCCACAAAAATTTATTTTTGATCTCATGCTATCAAGGCAATTCTGTTTCACTGCATTTGCTAATGGCATGTTCTTCTTCCACTATCTCAAACTTTCACTACCTTTCTTAAAAAACACAATCCTGTTGCCTCTCATCAGACAACCTAAAGAGACATGATGTCATGAAGCTCCCAACCCCTTCTATACTCTCTGTATCTACATCTGCATGCGCCCAACAGCTCTCCTTACCTAAGCTCTGCTCATACATGGTTGACATCTTTTTTCCCTTTATTTATTTAACATTTTATGTCACACTGGACTACAACTGAATAATGTTGTATGAGTTTCGGGTGTACAGCAAAGTGCTTTAGTTACATATGTTACATACATCTATTCTTTTTCACATCCTTTTCCCTTTTAGGTTGCTACATAATACTGAGCAGAGTTCCCTGTGGTAGACAGTAGGTCCTTGATGGTTATCCATTTTACATACAGTGGTGTTTATGCCAGCCCCAAACTCTCTTCCTCCCCACCTTTCCTCCTGGTAACCATAAGTTTGCTCTCTAAATCTGTTTCTGTCACGGTGATTTTTCTAACTGCTCTCGATCCAATCCTACATGCCCTCCTCTCTCTTCTTCTCAGTGGGAATTACCACACATTATTCCATCTTCTATTCCTCCCTCTCCCCCTTTGACTCTGTATTCATCTCCAGCTTTCGCTTCTTTCCATTTCCCCTCATTTTTTTTTTCAAATTTTATTTGTGGCTGTGCTGGGTCTTCACTGGAGCACAGGCTTTTCTCTAGCTGCGGTGACTAGAAGCTTCTAATTGCTGTGTGTGGGCTTCTCTTGTTGCGCAGCAGGGGCTCTAAGGCACGCAAGCTTCAGTAGTTGCAGCTCCTAGCTCTAGAGCACAGGCTCAACAGCTGTGGCGCATGGGCTCAGCTGCTCCCCAGCATGTGGGATCTTCCGGGATCAGGGACTGAACCTATGTCTCCTGCACTGGCAGGTGGATCCTTTACCACTGAGCCACCAGGGAAGCCCTATGTCCCTGTCTACCAAACCCTTAAGAACAGACTATGGCCCTACTTGTTCACCACTGTTCATTCCACATTTCAGTCTCTAATTTCATCTGAGCTGTGGCATTTAACAGGTGATGAATATTACCTGACTCTTGCTTCCTTTTTTTTTAACCTTCAGTCCTTATTCTCAAGGACTTTTAACCTTCAGTCCTTATTCTCTTTACCTACATACCCCTTAAATCTACATGCTGGTGCTCCCTTGATATTCTTTTCATGCTTCCCTCTCCCCAACAAGCTCATCTTCATTTACCAATTCTACTAGCACCCACCTGACATGGACTCTGAAAGCAGTATTTCCAACTAGCCAACAGCCTACTGCTTACTGACAATCCCCTTTTGAGTACTTATTCCACAGCCCCCTTAATCATAATCTCATGTGTCCAAACCTTAACATCAGCTCTCTGTACACTCCTTCACCACCTTCCATCCAGCCTTTAAGTCTCTGGGCAGGGTTTTCTATAAGGCCTCATGGTACTTCCATCTGCCCAACCCAGAAATATAACCACAGAACCCCAGCAATTCTACTTCCTACTCTCTCAATTCCATCTCCACTCTTCCATCTGTGCCTTGACTCAAGAGTTCTTATCTCACATTTTGATTATTCAAATGGCTCTCTATCTATATAGTCTTCTACCCCTAATTCCTCTCTTCTCCCATATCCACCCTTCACACAGCTGTCAAGATAATCTTTCTAATGTGAATATGATAGTCTGACTACTTTCCTACCTAATTTGGGCCAATAGTTCCTTACCTCCTATCGCTTAAAGTCCAAACTCCTTACCTGACAAAATGAGGCCTTTACGATCTGTGCCCTGCCATTCTCAAGATCCATATTCTTGAGCACCCTAATACTCTCTGTCCCAACTTTCTACCTTAAATCCAACCAAAATGAAGCTACCTGTGCTCTTCTGTGTACCTGGAATGCCTTTCTCTAACTATAGGGAAAAGTACCTTTTACCACTACTAAAATATTTCTTTTTGTGAAATAGCCACTGCTATCTCAAAGCAAAGTGGAAAATCCTTTTCTGCACTTCTGCACATAAGATATCTTTTTGCTATATCAGTTATCATATAACTTTATATCTATCTTCTCTACAAAAGAGACTGCCACATGGTCAGGGCTCAATAAGTGCTTGTTAAATTAGCAAGCAAAGGAACTAACAAGAGTACAGAATGTCCAAAAAGTTTAAACCATGACAAAAGCTGTTTCCTCTTTTGCTTTTGTAAGTTCACTTGTTGGTTGACTAGGGCGAAATGATGTGTAGCTAAGAAGAGCTACATACGGTACAGAAATGATTAAAGGGTACCTGTGGTTATACACCTTCCCTTAGGCTGCAGTATTTTCCATACTGCAAAGTAACAGTCACTCTCCAATGAATGAATGACACTTACCCTACTGAGTCAACTTGTTCTGTAGCAAGAATATTAACTAGGAAAAATAGCAGCTACAATTTATCTCTGTCAGATCTGGATTTAGATGTTAAGAAACACTTCTTTCATCTCAAGCAATAATTAAATTAATGAAATATTTATTACCAAGTAACTAACCATTAAATGGCAAACATCTTCCTTGGTCCAGGCCAGAAGGGCAGGTACACACTGAGCAATGAATTCTTTCTTGTCTTCTTTTGACAAAAATGGACAGAGACTTTGAATAGTATGCATATTACCTTCTGTTAGTGGAAAAAAACTGTTTAAAGAGGAAAAAAAAGGTGTGAATTATATTTATCCTAAATATTTAGTTTTTTCAGAAAATTCCTCTTATTCATACAATTTAAAAAGACTAAAATGTCCACTATATAAAATAACTGAATAGAAAAAGAATAAAAGAAACTCTGAAAGAGGTTGACACTTGCTGATTCTCTTTGATGAAACTGTGGACAATTTTTTTCTGCTTCTCTTTTTTACATGTTTCTGATTTTCAAAAAATAAGCATATATAACTTTCCCCAAGGATGATTTTTTTTAATCATACAAACAGTACATGATTATGCTGTCATTAAGAGCCAACTGATTCAATTTAAAGAGGACTAGTTACACACTGCTCATATGAACTGATACTCATATATATGCATATATATACTTGGGTTTTATGTATCTAAATTTTATATTACCTGACACTTATATACTTTCTAGACCACTTTACAGCAGAACATATAGGTACAAAGTAGTCTACTTTAAAACTACTTTAAAACTACATATCTAAATAAAAAACAAAACCAAAATGTTTCATACAATCATAATTTAACTATTTTTCTATTAGTGAACATTTAGGTTTTTTCCATCAGATTTTTGCTCTTACAAATAACACTATAATAATTGTCCCTGAACAGGTACTATTCTGTGTATGTGCAAACACCTCTTTAGGCTAGATTCCTGGAAGTAGAACTTCATGTATTATATTTTGATATGTGCATGTATTATATTTTGATAATTTCAAGTTTTTCTTCAAAGAAGAATAATCAATTCACATTTTCACCAAAAATGTACAAGTTTGACTTTTCCTTTGTATCTGTCGTTATTAACAAAGCAAATCCTTTCCCATTCCACATTTCATAAATGAATTACCTTTGACTAGTCATCTATGAATTACCTGTTCAACTCCTTGACACATTCTTCAGTTTGAATAGTTTAATTACTAGAAGCTGTTTATATTATGAATATTAATTCTTTATTAATTAACAAGTATTTTCCTCTATTTTGTCACCTATCCTTTATACTGTACTTTTATCACACAGTTTTCTTTTTTAACTATGGTAAAATATATAAAATTATGTAAAATTTACCATACTATTTTAATTAAAAAAAATTTTTTTTTGGTTATGCCATGCAGCATGAGGGGTCACAGTTCCCCAACCAGGGGTAGAACACATGCC
This sequence comes from Aepyceros melampus, assembly GCA_006408695.1. NCBI lineage: Eukaryota > Metazoa > Chordata > Mammalia > Artiodactyla > Bovidae > Aepyceros > Aepyceros melampus. The sequence continues at coordinate 106,110 of SJXQ01007593.1, read as the reverse complement.
TCCTGCATTGGAAGCATGGAGTCTTAACCACTGGACCATCAGGGAAGTCCCACAGATTAACTTCTTTTAAGTGTACAGTTCAGTGATGTGTTCATTCACACTGTTGTGCAACCAACCTCCGGAACTTTTGCATTTTACAAAGCTGAAGCTCTGTGCATTAAATAAGAACTCTCCATCTTCCTTCCATTCAGCCCCTGACAACCACCATTCGACTTTCTGTCTCTATGAATATGCCAAAGTACCTCATATAAGTGGAATCATACAGTATTTGTCTTTTCATGACTGCTTTACTTCACTTAACATAATGTCCTCAAGGTTCATCTACATTTTAGTATGTCAAAATTTCCTTCCTAATTTTTAAGGCAGAATAATACTTCATTATAACACATACATTTTTGTTTATCCATTCATCTGCTGATGGACGCAAAGGTTTTTGCTTTTACAAAGTCAGGCACCTACTGTTTCTTCTGTGGATTCTGGGTTTGTGCTATGCTTAAGATCTTCCCTGTGCCAAGACTATACAGTTTCTTATTTTCCCAAATACATTTATAGATCTGTTCATTACATTTAATTTTCATCTGGACCTTACTTTCATGTATAATGTAAGGGAGTGGGTCTTACTTTTTTTTTTCAAATATAAGTCCAATTTTCCTATCTCACTGATCTCAAAGATCATCTGTATCAAAAACTAAATTTTCATTTATGTGTGCATTGGTCTTTGGATCCATACTTTCATCCAAGGATATATCTATTCACCAATTTCATACTGCTTAATCACTGTGTTGGTAGGGCAAGTCCTTTTCATTTTTCTGTTTCATAAATTTCCCAGCTACTCTTGAGCATTTTTTCCTTTAAATGCATACCACGTTTAGAAGAGTTTGTGAAGTTTTTCAAAAAATGCTGCTGAAATTTTGACTATCATTACACTGAAACTGGATACAACAATTTTTACAATTTATCTTCTCAGTTTGTTACGTGATCTTTAAGTTTTACAATTGCAATTTTTCATTAAATTTATTTCAAAGTATTTACAGTTTTGTTGTCAATGTGAAAAGAATCTCTTTTTTTCTATGCCATTTTTAAATTGATTATTACTGATGAATAAAAAAGATACTGACTTTTGTATGTCAAGTATATATGCATCTCATTTGTAATTAGTTCTAGCAGTTCTTTAGCTAATTCCCTATGACTCATGTAAACAGAAAAAAATTTTTTAATTATGCTGAATAAAAAAAGTTAGTATGAAAAGATCATATGCTGTATGACTCCATTTATATAACATTCCTAAAATGGTAAAAATTATAGAAAGAATAGATTTACTGGTTGCCAGAGAGGAAGAGAATAGCAGGAGGGCAGGGGGCTGTGGCAAGAAAGGGTACCACAAGATATCCTTATGATACAACTATTCTGTGTCTTGGAATGTGGCGGTAACACGTGACCTACAGAGTATACACGCGGATGCAAGTTAATTCAGTCAATGAACTATATCAGTGTCATTTCTTGGTTGTGAAATTGTACGAAAGTTATCCAATGGGACCATTTGGAAGAGACTAAGTAAAAGGTGCATAGGACTTCTCTGTGTTTCTTATAATTGCAAGTAAACCTATAATCCACATTAACTGAACTCAAAACAGTAAATTTTAAAAAATTTAAGACTTAAAAACAAAATTTAGCTTACAATTTTACTGTGCCAGAACACAAACGCGCGCGCACATACACACACATGTATATATACACATATATATATTTCCAAATTCTTCTTGATAAATCTGTAAATTCAAAATGGCTCTTGGTAAATTTCAGGTGTTTAATCTGAATGCTCAGCTTCTCTAATATAATCAACTCTAGTAAATCTCTAGTATGCCCAACCTCACTATCTATTTCTTTGCCTTAGGAATATATTTACTGTCTTTTTAGAATTCACTTCAGTGAGATGATCCTTATTCTGAAGAGTAAGTAACTTTCCTTATCACTTCCATTTAGCAAATAAAGGGATAGAAGGATGTTAGAGAGAGGGAAAAAAATTCTACCCAAGAGATTTCTGGTAAAAGAGAATAAGCTTATCGAATGCTAATTATTTAAAGCACATACAAAATTCTTCAACAAAATGTTATACTGTTAAAAACACCTATTAAAAAAGTATGGGTCCTCAACCTAAAATGACTGGAACTGTTTTACACTCTTTAAATCTCATATTCTTTCATTTAATTTCCTCATGTCCTAAACCTGTTTTCCTGATTCATTACACAGTTAGTGAAGGGTTGCCAGAGTGACTAATCATAATAAATTTCAAAGTAATAGTATTTTAAATAAAAATACCCTTCTTTTCTCTTATAATGCTGTTTTACTTCATCAGACGAAACACTTCGGGAAAGGATCAATTTAGCAATAATAAGAGACCAAAGGGTGCCGTTTTTCCTGGATCTAAAAAAGAAAAAAAAATTCTGTTTTGAAAGTATACTTTATGTTCTGAAACACTTGCTTACCTGTATACCTTTTACAGAACTAAATAAAACACCTTGCAGGGTATCAATTCACACAGTACTTTTGCACATAAATAACTGCGTTACCAAAAGGATTGGCAACTTAGGCTTCTGAAACTCCTTTACTGAGCTCTCATCAAGGCAATCTCAAAGCCCCTTGGTCCCAAAAGGGAAAAGGATCTTAAGGATTAAGCTGGAGGATCAGAAGCTGCAGCTGGAAAGAGGACAGAGAAGACCCAGAGGAGACCAAGTATTGCTGAAGCTGAGGAACCAAGGAGGGTATTACATCCACTGAGGAGAGTTCTGCAAGTCAAGTAAGTGGAGGGGGACTGGAGAGGAAGACCTGTTCAGTCTGAGGCCTCTGATACTGCAAAGCATACGAAAAATACTACAGGCAAATGTAAAACTCTGCAGGAGAAAGCAGTTCAACAGAATAATTTCAACCAACTAAACATCAGACCACTATAACTTCTACAACGACTCTTTTCATACCTATTTCCTCATCGAGGGGCAAGGGTTTTGTGGTTATGATATTAAGACATACCTTCAATAAATAACATACAAGATAAAAGGCTAAATTTTACCTTAGAAATTTTAAGTGGAAGGATGGGTCACATATGACAAATTGAAACAACTTCTACAGGACTCTCTCTCTTCCACTGTCATCTACCCCTTGCATCATATTCATGGATTTAATAACACAGGCAAAGTACAAATATCTCCCCAGAAGAAGAAATCAAGTACTTAGTACCCATAAAGTATTTATCGTTAACGACTGGGGTTAATTTAGAAAAACTCTCTGATTCAAAGATTAGCATGAAGTGGGCTTACATTTTACAGACACAAAACCATAAACTAGCAAATAGTCATGAAACAGAAATTGAAAAAAGGTTCCCACCTGTCAAATAACAGCTGCAGAAGGCCAGAAGTATTACCAAGTCCACATAAGTTATCATACGTGATGTTCATTTTCTGAAGCATTTCACAAAATCCAGTTAGGAAAACAGGCGGATTGTCTAATTCTTCATACCACTGCAATGAATAGAGCAGTTCTGCAACTAACAGAATGGACAGCGCATTATCGGGTGCACTCTGTGAGCAGCACTTCCAGCTGCCCTCACTTGTCTCCCGTTCTCTAACACTGCTGTGCCCGCCAATTCTAAAATATCTGTGAACTGATTCCCAGCTCCTTGATATCCAATTATAATGAAAACTGAGCGTATCGGATACAAAACACCACTCCTCTCCCAAACCTTACTTGGTCCCTTTTCTGGTGAGTTAAGAAAGTGAAACGAACTGAAGTTATAGAGATGTCAGAAGAATCTTCCTACTGTTTTTGCCACAAATGGTAAGAAGCTGCATCCAGGATAAACAACTAAGGGACCCAAGACCTGAGAAGTTCAAGTCAATATGTTAAGGAAGAGAGCAGGACCCAGTACACAGGGAAGGGCCTCGGTGACAGACCAGTCTGGATTCAAAAGAGCTTCATACGCTGTTATCAACCAGGATACGATACGTCTACCTCAGGGGACTGTTGCGAGAATGACTGAGTCTCACGAAATCTGGCCATACCACAGGTTCTTAATACATCATCAGTCACAACTCTCCAGGTATGGATTTTGGAGTCGAAAGACTTGAAACCTGGTTCAAAATCTAACCCCATCCCTTGAAAGCTCCAGATTAAGAAAAACAACAAAAATTATTACCCTAATTCCCAGTGTTGTTTTTGGACAAATTCACTGAGTAAAGTAAAAAGCAGGCTAAGCTCCTTGATCTTAACTGCAGGTGGAGCTGGCTCACCATAAGAGGTGTTTCCAGCTTTCTTTCACAGGCATATATTCTCTTCTGCTAGGAACCATACTCCACTGAGAGCTTACAACCAAGCCTGACACAGGAATTATTCAAGTCCTCCACCTTTCAAACTATTTTGTACAGGTCACATGGTTACCTACAATGCTATACCATTTCCTAGAATGGGGGGGATTTTCCAAATCCTTTTGAAATTCAACATCTGAATGACCACTTGCCAGGGAAAAAATTATAGCCCTATACAAAAGGACTGATCCAAAAATTAACTGGAAAAAAAAATTAATTGAAAATTCAGAATCCCTGATGAAACACAAGACTTGATTAACCATTTTCCTCAGAGTTATGTGCTACAGGGTCTGCTTTTATTGACATCATGCCAGCTAAAGTAACTGTGGTGGTGGTTTACTTGCTCAGTAGTATCCGACTCTTTGCAACCCCATGGGCTGCAGCCTGCCAGGCTCCTCTGTCCATGGGATTTTCCAGGAAAGAATACTGGAGTAGGTTGCCATTTCCTTCTCTGGGGATCTTCCCCACCCACAGACCAAACCTGGGTCTCCCATATTGCAGGTAGATTCTGTACTGACTGAGCCACCAAATTATGCTCTACTGACAACAAGACAATAGCAAGATTTTTTGGTATGATTCCATCTGATTTGCAATTTAACATTCATCTCGAGAGGCCTCAATTTCTCATCACTAAAATAATTAAAAGGAGCTGAAGATTTTTCATTCTTTAAAAACTTAAAGTATAATCAAAATTATTTCAAATTTTTAATTGATTTTAATTAAATTCAAGATTTTAATTAATTTAATTTTAACTAATTCAAGACTTATATGTATTTATCTGAATGCTCATATATACTTACTTATTTTCTCAAGTTCATTATTTTCTAGGACTGTTTCCTTTTTCAGTGCAACTAATACCATTTTGCTCAATAATGCTGAAGTACACAAATGGCTGGGGAGTTTCTTTGTATCTTGCTCTTTAAAATCTGTTTTGAAACCCTCATAATTCAAACTCAATCTTCCCTCTAAAAGAGGCCTATGCAACCACTGTAAAAAAAAAAAGCATTAAATTATATACAAAATCATTCAACAGTCTAAATTATTTACTACCTACACAATTAAGGCAGGGAACAACAATGAAGTTAGTAGACTATCTGCAAAATGTTCTTAGAATAATTTCAAAAAGGAAGCTATTGCTAGTTTACTAGTAAAAACACAGAAGCCTAGAAATTCGGTTTCTAGTAGCAGAAATTACCAACATGTGTATTTTAGGGTCCCTTCAGGACAAAACTATGTCCTATTCACTGTCAACTGTCAACTGTCGTGTCAACTGCTGTCTTGTAAATATCAAATATACAATATATGAGCATTCAAAGGCAGAAAGGGAAAGTAAGATACACATTTCATTTACATTTTTTCTTTCCCAGAATACAGTTAAAATATTTAAGCCTGTATGAAATACAAACTTCAGAATGATATGAGCACTCTCCAATATCAAACACACCTGATCAGGAAGAGACTGTCTCATTTTTTCCATTCGCTGTTGTCTGGCATTACACTTCCAATATAAGCTCCCAGGAGGTTAGCATCTTTACTCTCTAGAAGCACATTTAGCAAATCATCAACAGCAGACAAGAGCACCTGAAGACTGAAAATAAAGCAAGGAACTTAACTGCTGTAGTTATGCTACAACCAATCTGAATACCCGGGTAAACATTAAATACCCTATCAGATAACAGTTTACCTGAGCAAAAAGACCAATGAAAATAAAGGTAAGTGACACCTTCACCCTCCTCTCGTGACTGACACACAATCAAATAGGGGATTTCATCCAACATTCATCATTTGAAATTAAGTGCTGTTTCTATTTCAGAATGAAGGAGACCTATTTCAGATCAGGTATTTCTGAAATACAGCTACTTCATTTCATGAAAAGAGCATGATACTCATAGAAAGATTTAACCCAACCATGGCAGCTCTGGACTTGTTCTCTTAGTTTTCATTTTTTTATGTTTGTGGATTTAAGTACAAGATGTGAAAAACACCTGCAATTTCAACTACTTACAACAGTTGACGCCCCCAAGAAACCAACAATGAAGGACAATCGCTGTCTGTGGTGGCCGTGAGAAGTTACAGAGTCACAGCCCACACCAGTGCAAGACCAGGACAGAAACCGATCACATCAGTGACCATAAGTCAGGAGTTAGGCAGGGAAGCGAAAACAAATCATTCTTCAATTACTTGAGTTCAAACGGATGTTAATTAAAACAAAATCCTTTTGGAAAAACCTATTTGGATCTTCTCTTAGAATCCTGTAGGTTTCTTACATGACAAGTCATTTTTCACAGGCACTCACACTAATCATGAAAACTTATTTAAGGACAATGATCAGTTATTAAAGAGAAACTCTGCAACGGAGCATCAAAAAAAGGTTACCTGGTGACATTCAAAGTCGAAGACTGAACTTGGTTCTTCAGCCACAGAGCAGATAAACATAGGAAGGTGCTCTGTTTAAATGTGTCGCCAGTTCGATGAACCAACAAATTCACACCAGAGACCAAGTACTTTTCAGTTTACTGATGATAAAGTCTAAAATCAAGATGTCAACAGTAATTTGTAATCCCTCTAAACTAACTATCAGCAATACAAAATGCTTTAAAGCAGATCTGAGATTTTTAAGGCACCATTAAGAAAACAAACTATTATTTGCTTGCCAAAACAAAATGTCTTAAATATGTGATGATACAAGCTAGTTCATGCCATTACAAATATAAAAATGGTAAGAATCTCAATTTCATTTTAATATATACCAAGATTGAATGTTTCTAACTATTAAGAGAATGAGATATTAATATATCCCTTTATGAATATGGAAACTGAGGCATCAAGAAATTGGCAACTTGCCAGAGATACTGAGTGAAGGGGTTAGGACTAATTCATCTATCACAGCTGCTTCTAAACGTTTCACTCAACATCAAGTCAGAACTTGAGACAAAAGGTCTACATTCATCTTGGTTTGGAAATTTGGGTTTCTAAAGCTAAAAGTGTTTTAAGATTTTTAGCCCTTTACTTGAAATGCTTTCAACTCACAAACACATTATGATTCAATTAATAAAGCCTGGGCACTTACACTATGAAGGTCAGAGCCGGAGAATCCCAACAAAACATTTGAGCAGTAGGCTATTACCTGGCAAATGTGTTTTTTCTTTGCTCTCAGCACATAACTGAAAGAGAGTTAATAATAAATCTTCAGATGATGGCATTAGCAAGCATCCTTTCGCTGAGCTGAAATAGTTATAGGCCACATCACAGATAAAAGACACTGATGAGTCATTATTTTCAGCTTCTGACAATTTCTTTGCTTTGGATAAAGTTTCATGAAGTTTAACAATAATTCTTTCAACATAAACTTCTCCAATCAAGTAATCTAGAGAAAAAAATTCAGACAGACAAAATATAAATAATATTAACAGTGAATTTTCTTTTTTTCAATCTTTGTTTTTCCTTTTTCAGTCAGTGTATTTTAATACTTTACTTTAGGTTAACAATCCACCTTGTCTCTCCATGTGTTTTTTAAAATCAAGGTGTTTATGTATTAGATAGAAGAAAATTACATCAATAAATCAATCTGTTCCGTCACACATAAAAGCCTTCATATAAAAAACTTTTAAATTAAGGAAAAAAGACAAAATTAGAGTGAATGGTTAAACTCAAATCCCTTTAAAATATAAAACTAACAGCATTAAACATCTCAAATCATGTTACAAAGGAGAAGGGGACAACAGAGGACAGATGGTTGGATGGCATCCCTGATTCAATGGACATAAGTTTGAGCAAATTCCTGAAGATGGTGAAGGACAGGGAAGCCTGGAGTGCTGCAGTCCACAGGGTTGCAAAGAGCCGGGCACAACTGAGCAACTGAACAACAACAACAGGGTGTTTACAAGATTAAGATATTTGAATGAACTAAATCCTGCTATTCTCGACTAATACTATGCTAACTGACTAACATGCTGCTGCTGCTGCTAAGTCGCTTCAGTTGTGTCCGACTCTGTGCTACCCCATAGATGGCAGCCCACCAGGCTCCCCCGTCCCTGGGATTCTCCAGGCAAGAACACTGGAGTGGATTTCCATTTCCTTCTCCAATGCATGAAAGTGAAAAGTGAAAGTGAACTCGCTCAGTCGTGTCCGACTCTTAGCCTACCAGGCTCCTCCATCCATGGGATTTTCCAGACAAGAGTACTGGAGTAGGGTGCCATTGCCTTCTCCGACTGAATAAATGGAATCCCCCAGAAAAGGTGAAAAAAATGACTCCCTTCCTACTGAAAAAACAAGCCATATTTTTACCTACCATTTTTAACATGTTGAGATAACACCAAGCTTAAAAGAGTCCATCTTTCTGAGAAGTAAGGTTCAGAAGATACTGTGGATTCCAAGTCTTTGTTACAAAGATGCTCTGCCAAGGTCACCAATTTCTCTCCAAGGATATCTCCTTTGAGCCAAAGTGTTACTAAAGCATGATTATCTGAACTAGAGCATGCCTAAAACCATAAAAATTGTAGGAAAGATTAGGATCAAGATTGAAAAAACAAAGTGTACCTCCCAAAATATTACCTACACCTTAGTACCTCCCTTCATCAGCATGGACCCAACTTTATTCCCCACTCCTCCTCAAGTGCTAAGAAAGCTGGTATCTTCCCTACTCCCCACTAAGTCTCGCTTATGTACACTTCCATGCTTTGTTCATGCTAGCTTCCCAACCATAAATATTCCCTCTCTCTTTTATTTATCAAAATTACATCCATTACTATATTCAGTATAAATCCCACCTGCTTTGTGAAGTCTCCCATAACAGCCCATACTCATCACTGCTTTTCTCTGAATTTCTAGAGCAAATAATGTTTCGTCTGTGTATGTCTTTTTTCCAATGAAACTGTAAGTTCCTTGAGAGCAGAGACTGTCTTACACTTGTTTGATACCTGCTATCAACACTGTAGATATGTTCAACGAATAATGAATGGATGAAATTTAAAGACAGATTTTAAAATGCTCTACAAATACTAAATTTGTTAAAATTTAATTTCGTTAAAATTAAAGAATAATTAACATATAATAGAGGCAAATTACTTCAATATGAACAATGGGACTTATTATTTGCCCAAATTTTATGAAATAGTTACTGAGGCCAGATATCTGACAGCAACTGGTTTATTTTCAGGGGGTGGGGAAGGCAAGGAAAAAAACTGTAAATCCACCCCCAAAAGCATGGTGATCCATGTTCCCAGAGCTTCTTTGGGTATAAGGGCTGAGAAGAAAGGAATTTGCAACCTGGTTCATTTCAAAGCAATCTGGAAAAAAAAAAAATCCAAATGCAGATTGGATAGTGTCTGAAAAACTACTTTATCTCCTTATTTAAAATATTGTAGGTAATGAGAACTTTTATTTCAGCCCAAGCTTTATCACTATTCTGGCTTTATGACCTTATACAAAGCTCTTAATCAACCCAGACCTATTTCTTAATTTTAAAAAATGAACATTAACTTAGAAAATCTCTAAGGTCCTTTCCAGTTACAAAATTCAGGTTTGTTTTTAAAAAAGTTGGCTTTAGGACTCTGCTCATAAATATGAGGTTGCATAAAAACGTAAGAAAAACTAGAATTTAGATGGCTATTAATATTGGCTTTCCTAAGATAGCTTACTAAATAAAACCTCTCTATAGAATTCTATAGAATCCAGAAAGTAAACTCCTGAATAAAAAGTCTCTCAGGTTATCAAGACATGAAGTCCAACTTCTCAATGTTTTAACAATTTCACAGAAAGAATCTGACCAGAGGATAGGGAAGCTAGTTAGGCATGGAAGTAGAGGCAAACACTGGCTATGAACTCCCAAACCCTGCCCAAGCCTTCCGAACAGAAATATCTGAACTATGTGGCAGCTACCTCCCTAAGCTGGAAACAGATGTGTCAATCTTCTCTTATCAAATTATTAACTACTTTTGCTCTGATTTTAGACTTATCCAGCAGCTTTATCATAATTTGGCTTTTCGTGTAGCCTGCCTATAGAGAAAGAGGTAATGGATAAAGTAATTCAAATGGTGTGTCTGATAAATTATATTTCTCATTGAAAAAGAGTAAATCAATACTCAGTGTTTATTTTGTAAAAAATAAACTGTTGGGGGAAATGGGGAGTTTTTGCTTAATGGGTATAGAGTTTCAATGTTGCAAGGTGAAAAAGTACTAGAGATAAGTTGCACAATAATGTAAATATTAACACTTAACACTTCTAATATTCACTTAATATTAACACAACACTTCTAACGCTACTAAACTGTACTTAGAAATGGTTAAAGATGATAAAGTTTATGTGTCTTTTTACCGTAATTTTAAAAGACAGGAAAAAAGAAATTTTTTCATAAACTAGAGTTATGTATGTAAAACTTTAAAATAATGGAAAAATGCTTTTAAAAAAGGAAAACTTTTAGGTAACTAGTCATAATATTTCTATGGTTGGAAAAGTGTTATATAATTTACAACTTCATTAGGAAAGAATATTTAAGCCATTTAGAAAATTTTCTAAATTGTTTATGTTCCTTGACTTCTTTTTATTATTCTCATCACTAATTTTCTTCCTTAGTCAAATGGCAATAAATAAAAGTGGGAAGACTTTAGTTTGCCTGTATAGTACTCTAAGGCAAAACAAACAATTTACTGGTGCCTTCTACTTAAAGCTAGAAACACTCAATCCATCTCTACAGACGAAAAAATAACTAGGGTAACAGAGAAAACCTTAGCTTAAAATATAAACTAAGATAAAAGATAAAGCATTTAACTCTTCCTTTGTTACCCACTAGGGAAGAAACATTAGATTTTCAGGAATCTGCTCATTCTTCCCCAATATTCCTAACCAGAAAAATAATTCTATAGAAAGGTGAACACCGTTAAGTCTTCCCAAATTATGAGAAGAAAGTTGCAATAAGGAAGTTCTTTAACAGAGACACCTGATCACATACTAGTACACGAATATGGCTGTTTTTTTCTTCCCCTATACCTATAAATACAGAAAAAGGAGAGTATCTCTAAGGTACCTTTTCAATGATCTGAAGAACAGAGTTCCATTTCAGCTCCACCTAAAAGAAGAAAAAGAGAAACAATCTGCTAGAGCAAACAGTAACTGGTAGAACTGTTTACAAGTAAAGTGAGCGTGAAATCACTACAAAACTAAGCTTTTTAGCTAGTCCAACTTTAAAGACTGCAAGAACTCACCCTTTCATTACCAAGTTTTTGTCATCTTAACATATTTACTCTTCACTGGACAGCGACCCAGAAGTCTCACATACTTCTTAATCCCAATCAAGAATATACTGTCGGCAAACTGACATGCATAGTCAAGAAACGATCCCAAACCACCCCTATCCGGGTCTCATTCTACTCACAGTTTATCAGTGCACCAGTGTGAACCACTACAGTTTAAAGGGAACAGGAGCTTCCCAGGTGACTCGGCGGTAAAGAATCCACCTGCCAATGCAGGAGACATGGGTTCCGTCCCATCTAGGAGGCTTCCACATGCCGTGAAACAACTAAGCTCTTGCACCACAACTACTGAGCCTGGGTGCCACAACTACTGAGCCTGGGCGCCACAACTACCGAAGCCCGAGTGCCTAGAGCCTTGCCCCTCAAGAGAGGCCGCTGCAGTGAGAAGCCCGCGCACCACTAGAGGGTAGCCCCCACTCGCCGCAACTAGAGAAAAGTCTGCGCAACAGTGAAGACCCAGCACAGCCAAAAATAAATAAAATTATTTTTTTAAAAAGGTACAGAACAGTACTACCTCAATGAGATCATCCAGAATAGCTTTTCTTTCCACATTACTATCACAGCAACAGAGGGCACTGTAAAGAATGTCCACCAAGAAACCAGCATCCTTCCTTTGATCTTCATTTAGCCAACCTGTTATTTTCTGGTATAGAAATTGTACTGCGGGATTTTTTTGTACAAGTTTGGCTATTTCAAGAGGCTTGCCTTTAACAGTGCTCTGTTTTTCATCACCTAGCAGCACTTTAAACACTTGGCTTGACGAGAACGAGCTGAGCAGGGTGGAAAGAAACCTGAGATGCTGCTCCGACTTTTGTTCATTGACGTAATTAATGCTCATCTCTGCCAGTTTACAGACTAAGTCTTCCAAAGGTTTTTTCCTCAGCGGGGATATACGGTCAGAGCAACTCGGAGAGACAGAAGGTTCAGCCATTAACTCAGAGCCTTCACTGTTCTCTCCCTCTGAGGAGACACATTTTTCATTCTCCTTATTATTTTCAGGCATCTCATCAGCAAATCTAACCTTACCAACTTTTTTTTTATTCAACTTCAAGGAGCTCTTCGGCTTTTGAAGGACCTGCAATAGGTTAGAAACACCCAAAACTGACTTAACATCGGCTTCTGGCTCATTGATTTTCTCAACACAGATCTCTGATAGTTTTTCCCAGAAATTCAGCAGCACTTTCTCCAAGTTGCGGGCTGTTTTATCATCTTTTTCCAAATCAGCTCTGGCTTCCCAGGAACTTAAAGTTTCTGCTAAATGGTTAAATAGCTGCCCATCTTGCAACTTTGGGTCTTTGAGAACTGCATCAATAAAAGGAATCAACTGAAAGAGACGGCAGAAATATAAAAGTTCACTTTTCAGGAGAAATAAAATTTGACCTTATTTGTAAAGCATTATAAATTTTCTTATTTAATAACGGAAAAACATGATTTCCCCCCCAAACTCTGACAAGAGTTAAGTTGAACTGAAAAATAATTTTCACATCATTCAAAGAGCCTAATGATTTCACTGTTTCTCCTGTGAATTACTTTTTATGATATAACTGACCAAGATTATTGGTAATTAACAAGTAACAGATTTCTTTGTATCTTCTGAATTTACTCAAGTTTTTTGCTTTTTTCTAAACCAATATGAAAGAAATATAGGACCCACAGAATTCAGAATGATTTCTCTTAAATTACAAAGGTAAGGAAAATTAAATATCTGAGATCAACTAGAACTAGGCTTCTATAATCACAGTAATTAATTTCCTGCCTTAAGGAACCTTATTCCAGAACCCGCTCTTATCACTAGTCCTAAAAGCTAAGCACAATTATTCACAAAAGGATAGATCTACTACATATTTTAGAAGGAACAAGATGATTATTATATAACTTAAACTAAAACACAAAAGACTAAAAATCACATCTTCTAAATTGTTTTACATTTCAACTCTCTTAAACAGGGTTTGCACAACCAGAGAATAGCTAGCCCTTAGACATTATGGTATTATGCTAGTAACTAATAATACAGAAATTGTTATTTATCTGGTCAGTAATACACATTACTGTATAAAAATCTGCAAATCATAAAAATGAAATCTTTACAAGGAGGGCTAATTAATAAAAATGACAGAAACACACACAATGAGCTTGATTCTTTACACATAGTGCGTAAAAACACTGATGAGTTTTACACTGTAAATACCTGATCACTGACGAGCATCTCTTCTATCTCTTCCTCCCCTAAGTTTTGTTGCATTATAAAACGTAAGCATTCAAAAAAAGCAGATATCACCGCTGAGCACTCTGAAAAGCTGGTTTTGGTTCTTTCTGTTGATAGCCTAAGAAATAATAAATACATGTGGCTTATTCTTTCATGAAAAAGAAAATAAGCAATTCAAAAACACCAAACTGAAGCATGGAAAACGATTTCTAAAAAATAAAATTCTTAAATGAAAAACTAAGGCCAACCAATCAAAATACAGCCCAACTAGAATATAAACTTGAAGAACTGAAAAAAAGCATATTTTCAAAAATAGGTCAACAGAAGCTAACATTTATTTTCTATTCATGAATGAACTCACCTGCAAATTTCAAAGAGAAGACTTAACCAAGTAAAGATAGTAGTGTTGTGAAAAAAAATTTTTTAATCATTAATAAAACTGGGTATCTCTTACTAATTTCAATAAATACACTGAAATGACATTTTAAGTGTGAGTTTAAAGAGCTATTATATTTAAGTTAATGGAAAACCCATCACCAGTTGATTTTCTGCATTTGGGCATTTATATTTATCAATATACAAAAAAAAGGGTCATTGACAAAGAGCCTATTCCACCCAAAGGGTCTTACAATACTTTACCTCACTTTCTGCTATAGTCTATCACTGAAGACTTGAAAGCATCACAAAAAAGAATTCCAGTTGTAACTGTCTGAAAACTTTAGAAGTGTTTAATGGACAGCAAAACAATTTGAGGAAATTAAAGTATGACAATAACTATGTCATTCTGTCCATTTATAAAAATAAGGAAAAAAAAATCTATTTGGCTTTAAAGGTCAAGAATTTAAATTCCTAGGGCTTCCCTGGTGGCTCAGTGGTAAAGAATCTACCTGTCAATGCAGGAGACACAAGTTCGATCCCTGATCCGGGAAGACCCACATGTCACAGAGCAATTAGCTTGTACGCCACAACTGCTGAGCCCACGTGCTACAACTACTGAAGCTGGCGCTCCCTAGAGCCCACGCTCTGCAAGGAGAGAAGCCACTGCAGTGTGAAACCCATGCACCTCAACTAGAGTAGTCCCACCACCAGAGAAAAGCCCGAGCAATGAAGACCCAGCATGGCCAAAGCTAACTATAAATAAAATTACTTAAACATATACACACACAAAACTTAAATTCCTTACCCTGTAACTAGGGAGGTGAGAAAATTCTTGAAGAATCCAACTTTGGATCTGTAATGGACTGAGGGAGTTTGCTGATGAAGGGCAAAAGATAAGGATATATGACAGTAGCCAGACCCCGACCTCCTTCACGAACCACAGCTGATAGCTTGGGAAACACACTTTTTTTTGCGTTTACATGAAGCCAACAGTCCTTACCAAATTAAAAAAAAAATAAAGATTATAATAGTAATTAGAGATCATAAACATAGAGAAAAGACACAGAGACTCTCAAAAATAAAATTCAAGTATTTTACCTAAAGGGGGTAAAAAAATCTGTCACTACAAACTATAAATTTGAAATTGTAAGAAATTTATTACATATGGTAACCAGGTATCCAACATGCTTCCAGGACAATATGGATCAAAAATAATTATTTAACTTGAAAGATTCCTTAAAAAGCTGCTTTCTAAACACACACACACACAAAAGCTGCTTTCTAAAAGTGACAGCAATTATTGTTGTTGTTTAGTCTCTAAGTTGTGTCCAACTCTTGTGACCCCATGAACTGTCGCACAACAGGCTGCCCTGTCCTTCACTATCTCCTCGAGTCTTAAATGTAAGATTCAGATATGTTGACTTTGTTAAGCCTTATAAGAATTGATATTGACTAAACTGAAAGCTGGACTGGAAGAAGCACAAGCTGGAATCAAGATTGCTGGGAGAAATATCAATAACCTCAGATATGCAGATGACACCACCCTTATGGCAGAAAGTGAGGAGGAGCTAAAAAGCCTCTTGATGAAAGTGAAAGAGGAGAGTGAAAAAGTTGGCTTAAAGCTCAACATTCAGAAAACGAAGATCATGGCATCTGGTCCCATCACTTCATGGGAAATAGATGGGGAAAACAATGGAACAGTGTCAGACTTTATATTGCAGCCATGAAATTAAAAGACGCTTACTCCTTGGAAGGAAAGTTATGACCAACCTAGACAGCATATTCAAAGCAGAGACATTACTTTGCCAACAAAGGTCCGTCTAGTCAAGTCAAGGCTATGGTCTTTCCAGTGGTCATGTAGGATGTGAGAGTTGGACTGTGAAGAAAACTGAGCACAGAAGAACTGATGCTTTTGAACTGTGGTGTTGGAGAAGACTCTTGAGAGTCCCATGGACTGCAAGGAGATCCAACCAGTCTACTCTAAAGGAGATCAGTCCTGGGTGTTCTTTGGAAGGAATGATGCTAAAGCTGAAACTCCAGTACTTTGGCCACCTCATGCGAAGAGTTGACTCATTAGAAAAGACTCTGATGCTGGGAGGGATTGGGGGCAGGAGGAGAAGGGGACGACAGAGGATGAGATGGCTAGATGGCATCACTGACTCGATGGACATGAATTTGGGTAAACTCCAGGAGTCGGTGATGGACAGAGGCCTGGCGTGCTGTGATTCACGCGGTCGCAAAGAGTCGGACACAACTGAGTGACTGAACTGAACTGAACCTGAATGTAAAATAAAAACTCTATTTCATTTTATAGTCAGTTTAAGATTTATTCCAAGTTTTGGATTAAAGTATTTGATGTCCAAGAAAGCATTTTTCTAGCAAGTTTTAAAAATTATAACCTGGTAGGCTCTCTTACATGGTATGTAAGGCTTCTAAAACACAATCAAAGGAACGTCCCTGGTGGTCCAGTGGCTAAGACTCCATGCTCCCAATGCAAAGACCCAGGATCCCATCCCTGGTCAGGGAACTAGATCCCACAAGAGGCAACTACGAGTTCATGTGCCTCAACTCAAGATCTCAACTAAAAGACCTCACATACTGCAACTGCAGATCCTGCATGCACAACAAAGGTCAAAGATCCTGCATGCTGCAACCACGACCCAGCGCAGCCAAATAACTATACAAAAAAAAAAATACAATTAAGAAGAAAAGTATTCCCAGATATACTAAACGTACCTCTCTTAACTTACCTCAACAGTTGTAAGTGTGTAAAGTACAGCTTCCCAGAGAGCTGGGCATACAACAGGGTCACTGTCATCGATGCTAAGAAGAACAGACGGGCTCACTTTGGATGCTTCATCTTTCATCAATTGTGGAATACGTGGCACAAAGCAGAAACCAACTCAAAATAGGCTGAGCGGATCTGAAAGAAAAAGTGGAAAGCTGACTTAAAGCCTAGAAAAGATATGACAAAAATTTTTTTTATTTACGGCCATGGCAGGTAGGTTATTCATACTAACCTTCCATATATAAAACTAAAAGGGTTAGAAAAAACTTTTTAAGAATCTTAACATTAAAAAAAACCTTAAGGACACCACATGGCTAAAAAGACATTAGGATTTACCAAGTCAAAATTGAAGGCACAAAGAATTCAATTTTCTCTTTCTTTGGCTAAAGCAAATAGAAATCTTCTCCAGTCTCAGAAGCCTTCATTTGGGGACTCATATCCTATGAATATACTAGTCAGCACAAAGTTGAATACAGCCAAACAAAAAATAAGATACTATGAGCAGAAACAAAAGATAACACAGAGACCTGAGATTTTAAAGTTTAAAATTATCTGTCAGTTACAAACTTCCTATCAACAACCTTTGTTACATTTAAAGAAATGAAAGTTTAAAGAAATTTGAAGGGAAAAGGATCTTAGAAAAAGCACAGCAGATCTGAAAAAGGACCAAGTACAATTTCTAAACTAAAAGTAAATACACAAATAAATAAGAGCACAATTCATAGTGTAAGAGCATCATGCCACCACCATTTCTATTCAACAAAGTACTGAGGACATAATAAATACAGAGGAAAAGAGAGGGCAGGGGAAAGAACTGGAAAGTAACCCGTTACTATCTACAATCATAGCAAAATAATAGGCTATAAAAATATTTTAAAAAGAATTTAAAGGCATGAGTTGCTGGATACAAAATTAACAAAAGCACGGCATTCCTAGACAACAGCAGAAACAAAACAGAATGTGGAATTTTTAAAAAATTCACAATAGTAACCAAAACCACATTCAGTGTGTAGCATATTATAAAATATTATTCCAGGATGCTAAGGGCTTTATATAGCCTAAAGAATTCTGAAAAAGAAGAGCGAAGTTGGAGGGTTTCAAGACTCACCATAAAACATAATAAGAGTATGGTACTGGTATAAAGACAGGCATAAGGTGTAATGGGAGAAGAGCCCAAAATTAAAATCCCACACATATGTTCAATTTAATTTTGACAAAGAACAAGGCTGGGGTGGGGGGAAGCAGGGAGCTAGTAGTCTTTCAATAAATAGATACCTATACAAAAATAAATCTGACTCTTACCTTTATGCCTACACAAAAATTAATTCTAAATGGACCTAAACTATAAAACTTCTAGAAGAAAATATAAAAAAATCTTTGTAACTTTCAAGTAGGCAAAGATTCCTTAGATAAGACATCAAAAGTATGAAGTATAAAAAAAAAATTCATAAAAGGACGTCAAAATCATCTACTCTACAGAAACCATGAAAAAAGTGAAAAGGCAAGCTATATACTAGAAGAAAACAGTCATGTTTTATCTGACATTATACTTGTATACAGGATAAATAAAGCACATTCATAACTCAAAAATAAAGACCAAAAACCGAACTTACAAATAGGCAAGAGAATATGGAATAGTGAAATAGTGAAATTGACACATTGATCTTCCTGCAAAGAACAACTACAGACTCTGTGAACCAGACCCAAAAAACTATCTGAGGTCTCTGAGGACTGAAATACACATTTTGGAGGAGGTGACGTCACTTGGAGGAAGAAGTCCACACATACTGAGTTCCCAGTTTGTTCAGCTTGCCCTGAAGGTGGCTACAGTCACCAGCACAGAGGCACAGGGGCAGCTATAGCTGCCTGAATCCTTCTGGGTGGAGGAACTGAAGGAACTAGGAAAAGGAGCCCAGGGTAACAAAGATGGCAAGAGAGGCAGGGAACTGCAGAGAGAAGAAAACCCCCTCATTCTGAGTTTAAACAGCCTGAATCTATAGCTGACACTTGAACCATGCCCACTGCAGGCATGAGTTTGCTGTTTGAGTCTGACCAAGTTGATTGCCCACTAACACAAACATATCAACACCCTTTGGAGCAATGTAAAATAATCCTGTCTTCAAAGCATAATATTTCAGTGGTAATCTAAATATTTATATCCAAGATAAAATCTCTAATATCACTCAACATACAAAAGCCAAGAAAATGTGATCCCATCTCAAACATAAGATAATTAACTGATGCCAATCCTAAGATGATCCCAATGTTATTATCAAGACATAGACTTTAAAGCAGCTATTATAACTATACTCAGCAAGGTAAAGGAAACTATAACAATGAATGGAAAAACACGAGATAAATGTCATTATACATCTGTCCAAACCTACAGAACATACAGCATCAAGATGACCCCTAATGTAAATTCTGGATAATAATGATGTATTAACGTAGGTTCATCAGTTGTGAATTAAAAAAAAAAAAAAAGGTTTCACTCTGGTAAGGGGATGTTGATAATGGGGGAAACTATGTATGTGAGGGTCAGGAGGTATATTTGAAATATCTGCACTTTTTCCTCAATTTTGCTGTGAACCTAAAACTGCTCTTTAAGTATAAAATTTCATCAAAGAAACAATATACAAAAATCAAGTAGAAATTTTAGGTATAAAAGATACAACATATTAAATTTAAAATGAGCAAAAGGGTTAAAGAGACACCTCAAAAAAAAAAAAAGGAGGTGGGGGGAATTCCCTGGCAGTCCAGTGGTAAGGACTCAGCACTTTCACTGCAGGGGCCTGGGTTTGATCTCTGGTTACAGAACTAAGATTCTGCTTTCCCACTTGCCAAATGATATGGCCAAGAAAAATAAAAAAAGATATACAATGGCCAATAAGCACATTAAAAGATGTTCAATATCATTAACCCTGCTGCTACTGCTAAGTCGCTTCAGTCGTGTAGACTCTTAGCGACCCCATGGACTGCAGCCCACCAGGCTCCCCAGTCCTGGGATTCTCCAGGCAAGAACACTGGAGCAGGTTGCCATTTCCTTCTCCAATTCGTGAAAGTGAAAAGTGAAAGTGAAGTCGCTCAGTCCTGTCTGACTCCTAGCGACCCCATGGACTGCAGCCTACCAGGCTCCTCTTGTCCATGGGATTTTCCAGGCAGAGTACTGGAGTGGGGTGCCACTGCCTTCTCTGTATTAACCCTGAGGGAAATGCAAATTAAAACCACAATGAAAAGTCTCTACTCCAGAGGTCAGCAAACATTTTCTTTAAAGAGCCAGAAAAGAAACATTTAAAACTGTGCAAACCATACGGTCTCTGTTACTACTTTGCTCTGCCATGGTAGCATAAAGCAGCCACAAACAATACAAAAATGAGTCACAAAAACAGGGCAGCTGTACCAGATTTTGACCCATGAGCTCTAAGCTGCTGATCCCCAATCCCACATCTGAGAGAATGACTTATAACAACAGACAATATCAGAGTAAGGAGATAGAACTAAAAACCTCATACACTGCTGATTATAGAGTGGAAACAGTACAACCACTTTGAAATACTGATACAAGCAACAACAAAGAATCTTCAAAACATTATGCTGAGCAAAAGAAGCCAGATACAGGGAACTCCCTGATGGTATAGTGGTTAGGACTCCAAGTGCTCACTGCCAAGGGCCCAGGTTCAATCCCTGGCCAGGGGAACTAAAATCTACCAAGCTGTGTGGCATGGCCAAAAAAACCCCCAGCCAAATACAAAGTAATGAATAAATAATTTTAAAAAAATTTTTTAAGTGAGAAAGGACTTCATAAGGCAAAGCCAGTGGTTTTGATTACATCGAAATTAAGATTTTTAAATAAAAGAGGACACATGAAAGGTAACAGAATGGGAAATAATTTACAATGCCTGTAAGTGACAAAAGGACTAATACTGAAAATACACAAGGAACTCCTGTAGAATAAGAAAAAGAGAATTCTAGTAGAAAAAAAGGGGAGAAAGATATGAACAAGTAGTTTATAGAAGAAACACAAACATTTCAAAAGCTTATGAAGAGATGGTAAGTCACCAGTTAGCAGAGTAATTAAAATTAAAGACAGCTTCATTTGAGACTGATAAAAAAAATAAGAAGTTGAATGATGCCTAGCCCTGGCTACAATATAAGATACATATTAATAGTATTCATCACATATGCTGGTTGAGCCTAGAGCAATGCAGCCCATCAGGTGAGCACTCTCGTGCTACTTCAGAAAATTAACTATGCATATACTCTCTGACTCAGCAATTCAAAAATTAAGAGGATTTCAGAAAAAGAAATTCTCACAGATCCGGGGATACATGAATGAAGATGCTAACTGCTGCCTTATTTGTGGGAGCAGGGAGTCCGAGGCAACCAGGGTGTCTATCACTGGGGAAGTGAACAGGTATAAAATGGAACAAATGCAAACTTCTGAGTACTACCCATCAGTGAGAAGCCATGGGCCAACTATAGACATACAGGAATGTGAAATAGTTCAGTACTTTAAAAAAAAAATTACTAAGTAAAAAGCAATAAACGAGATGAAATAGAATACAGAAATCGTTCATGTGAATTAAAAACACGTAGGTTGGGACATGCCTAACAAAGAAAATTAGATAAACGTCCTTCAGGCATGAATGTTGTGTGGGAGTTCAAAGTTAGCAAACTAACAATATATACTAATTAAGGTGTCTTTAAACAGACAAATATAAAATAAGGTAATGTACTGACCGATTACCAAAACTGTTGTGATCAGAGACTCACAGGAACCCTAAGAGCAATGCTTCAGTATTCAGGGTTTGTGTACATCACAGAATGTAATTATCATAAACAATGAGACAACTACACAAGCAAAAGCACATAGATTAATCACATTTAGAATGGTCAGCTGGTGGAGGTAGAGAATGGAGAAAGACAAAAAGGAAAAAACAAATATATTAAATGAAAAAGCCTCACACACACACACACACACACACACACGCAAGTTTTAAGGTGCCATGAACAGAGGAAGACGATGATTCAACTCTGCATCTGAGGTCCAAATAACTAAGTAAAAAAATGAAAATACAATTAACATTCTAGTAAGAGAGGCAATTCAGTCCCAGCACAAAAATGTGTTTGCAGAGTTTTAAACATAAACAATAAACATTAAGCATAAATAAAAACTAACAAGATCAGGGGAGAAAAAGGAATCAAGAAATGTCTTAAAACCAAAAGTTTAAGATACCTGAGGTATACTGTGTTTTCCATACTTCCAAAACTTATTCTGTGATAAAAGAGACTTAAATCTCTCCTCCAGAGAGTCAAGCTCATTATCAGGTAACAGGCAAAGCAATTTCTTTAATGCCAATAAGGAACAAGTTACGACTCGATAGAATTTAGCATCTCTCTCTTCCTCTGGAACAGTTCTTAATGTAAAAAGAAAATAAATATACATAAGGATTGAGGATAAGACAAGCTACGTATGCAGCACTTCTATTTTAAATATTTTATCGCTGAGTATCTACCAAAGTTACTTCATTTCTATATTCATTCTCCCTGTGTCAAACCCTCACACAAAATACAAATACACATACAATTTTAATCACATATTTTTTGAATAATACCAGGTTAAAGTAGATGAAAAGGAGTGGCCTGATATAAGTGTATATGGATACATCACTCTCAGCAGCAGTTAACTGGATGTTTCTGGAGAATAAATAATACTAAGACTGTTTTCTAATAATCTAAGACTGTTTTCCCTTACAGACTCTTAATAACTTGATTAGAACACAAGAGTAAAAAGCAAATGGAACATCTTAGTATTCTTTCAACAGAACTATTCACAGTTCTTCGGTTATTTTCATCCAGACCTTAAAATGATTCCTGCTATGACTGTCAAAAGGCAAATGTGGGGGAAAAAAATCTAAAAACATTTCTTTGTAAAAGAACTAAATGTGTGAGCTCCCAGATTTAAATAGAGGGACAACTTGCAAGTAAAAACACTTAAAATTGCACTTGGCATTAAGTACCTTCATCTCTACATTCCAAATCCTTTTTCTTTTTTTAAAGAATCCCTTTTTACAACCTCACATTGAAATTATCCTCTTGTTACATATGAGTGCAACAGAGTTTCGCTTAACCTGAGTCACACAGACACAACACAACTTACTGCGGGTCACTGAGGGTATCAGGCGTTTCTTTGATAAGATGATCCTGTAGCACCTACAGAGGGGGATGAGATCTTATTGAACTGTCAATGGTGAAGAGACAAGAGTATAAACTACATCTTACCTAAAAGTTCTTAATCCTCTTCCTCACAAAAGAAGCAAAGCTAAAAGGTCTGAATTTCACCAATTTTTTCCCCTTACTAATTCCCAAGGTTGGCAGCTGTTAGGGTAAAGAAGGATAGGGTACTTCTTTCACACATCTCTAGTTTCTGCCAAGAGGACTTTCTCCCTAAGTACTCTTGAACTCTTGCTTTTTCATTCCTCTTTGCATGCAACAGTGAAGTGAAAGGACGCTTGATTAGCAGGTCTGGGACAGAACCAGGCTCTGCTTCCCTCGCCCCGCTTTTTTGAGTACCTCCCTCCTCAAGGGAAGAACATACACTGTGTCCTGCTCCATCACAGAGGAAGGCCAAAGGTTCCAACTGAAATGCAGAGGAAGGCTGCTTATTTCTGGGGTGGAGTACGAGCAAGTCCACTGCTCCAGTATCAGTTTTATCAGCAATAACAACAGCCAGCTAAATTTACTGAGCTTTTCCACCCACCTTGCATCCCATGCATTAACTAAATGAATCCTCACAGCAACTCAGTGAAGTGCCCACTTTAACAGATGAAGAAATGGAGGCACAGACACCTGCTCGTGGCCAAACACCTGAGCTAATGGCAGAGAGGGACCCAACGATGTGAGCCAGAGCCCATGACCTCTGCCAGACACTATGACATTTTAATCTCATTTGTCTTACTCCTCTCTAATAAACTGATTCTGAACTCAGGAGAGTTCAAACCAGTGTCTGTATAGCTGTGACACAGCCAACTAAGGGTGAAATAATACAGGAACTAATCAACATATTCAATGAGCAGTTATCCAATCATAACAAAGCCAAGAAGAAAAAAAAAAAAAACTATGAAGAACCAAATTAATTGTCTCAAAACTCATTTTCTAAAACTCTTAAGTGTCCAAACTCATGATACTTCACTCTCATAACATTTATGCTTGATATTTTAAATAACCAATGATTCCTAACTTACAGTTGGTCAGAGAACTCCCTTTGAGACTATGATTAAAGCTACAAACCCTCATCCTATAAAAAGAACTTTGGTACCCCAGAAAAATAAACAATGGAAGAACCAAGAATTTAAATAAGGAATTAGAATGCATATGTGTGCCTGTGTAGAGATATGCTGGGTGAAGAGATCAGATATGTAATAAGAGATCATGAAGAATCCTGCAGGCCAAGAGAAGCAATTTCAATTTGTAAGGGTAATGGGAACTGCAGAAAGGCTGATTAATTTAAAGAACGCAGGAAGGGAAGGAGGGAGGGAGGTAAGGAGAGGGGGGATGTTTAAGCAGGATTATACACAGGGTGCTAAACAAGAGTACTAAATAGGGGAATGAATGAAAGCATGATTTTTTTTTTTTAAACCTCATCTCTCCTCAATGACTCACAGCTCACTTATTCTTACTTCTTGCTACAAAACTAACAAGTCTGGAATTTACTTTTTCTGGTTCATATATTAAGAATGGCAAATGAGGGAAAAAATGGAAAAACGACAGTATTACACACAAACTGGAAGTCACAAAAGCTATGGCCAATATCAATTTGGTAACAGTGTTGGCCAAGTGTTGGAGAAATGTATACCTGTTAAGGGGAGTATAAATTTGGATGGCCTTTTGAAGGGCAATTTATCCATACCTATAAAAATTTTAAATGTTCTTATCCTTTGACTCAACATATTGAATTACTAGAAGTTCTGGTAACTCCTATCCCTACTGGGTATGAAGAGATCTATTCAAAAATGTTCACTGAAGCAGTGTTCGTTACCATAAAAAACTGGGGGAAAACTCCAAATGTATACTAATGAGAAAGATGTTAAATAAACTGTAGTATATTAATACAAAGGATTATCAGGATGAAATATATCTGTATACATGTATTGATTTGAAAATAAGGGAGAAAAAACATTCAGATTTAATTTTTAGATGGATTCTTTTTTTAGTTTATATATTACAAAGCACATACCTCAAGATTTTTAGACATGGTAAGTTAGATATTAAATAAAGAAGGAAAAACCTAAATAATTTAAGAATGATCCAATCCAAAAAGTTTATTATGTTTAAAAAGCCAAAATGGTCAATTTTGTTATACACCATTTAAAAAGGCAATCTTCCACTGAAAATGTTTTCATTTCTCATCCCTTCACAATGCTAGGTGAAAGAGGTGCCTTTGTAATATGCCTCCTATCCCTTAAATACTTTAAAAATTAGATATGGAATGATTCCTAGGACTTACACTTGTGATTTCATCCTTACAAAATGCTATGGCTTCAGGTTGCTTGCTCGGAGGGAAAGCTGCTTCAAAGGCATCTTTTGCTGCAGAGGCAGCTGGTGTGTAAGTATCACACTGAGCCATCAGCCAATAACCCATTAAACTTTTTAAATAAGGAGCCAAGTGTTTCTTTACTTTAAGGATAAGTTTTTCAAAAGCTTGCTGTGTGGCTTCTCGAACCCGGCGGTCATGATCCTATTGAAAACACAGTAAGGTTTAAAACAGTTCTAACCCATAAAAACAAATACAGACATTTCTGGGTATGATATGAAGACCCATTAATAAGAATTCACTTATGTGCAGAGCTAAAGGAAAATCCATAATTATACAGAAAAATTGATTAATTCTTCCTTTTTCCCAATGAGATAAAAAGAACTACATTCAGGATGGAGTCAAGGCTACTTCTGGGATAATGAAGCAATTCATTCTCATTCTTCGAGCAAGTAGACAAAGAAATTACATTGTCAAAATTTGTTGCTATTTAGTCACTAAGTTGCCTCCAACTCTTTTGCACCCTGTGGACTGTGGCCTACTACTCTCCTCGCATGAATACTGGAGAAGGTTGCCATTTCCTTCTCCAGGGAATCTTTCAGACCCAGAGATCGAACCTGAGTCTCCTTCATTAGCAGGCGGATTATTTACTGCTGAGCCACCAGGGAAGCCCTGTCAAAATTTACTATGACTTAAAAGTGTAGGGAGGCTTCCCTGATAGTTCAGTTGGTAAAGAATCTGCCTGCAATGCAGGAGACCCAGTTTGATTCCGGGGTTGGGAAGATCTGCTGGAGAAGGGTTAGGCTACCCACTCCAGTATTCTTGGGCTCCCCTTGTGGCTCAGTTGGTAAAGAATCCGTCTGGAATGCAGGAGACCTGGGTTTGATCCCTAGGTTGGGAAGATCCCCTGGAGAAGGGAAAGGCTACCCATTCTAGTATTCTGGCCTGGAGAATTCCATGGACTGTATAGTCTCCATGGGGTCTCAAAGAGTAGGACATGACTTACAATTTCACTTTTCAAAAGTATCCAGGTAATTCTATAGCAACGACCTATTTTCCGAAAACACATACTCCTTTGCACAACCTACATAATCTAATCTGTATAACCATACTGACATAACAATCCATAACCCTCAGCAAAATGAATCTCATAAATTTGACAGTCCTCATAACTTCAAACAAAAACAAAACATCAACACAACAGAAATAAAATAGGAAAGTCTGAATACTTACAAGTGAAATTTTGCAGAAAATTCTTGGCCAGTATGGAAGAACCCCTTTTACAATTTCTGTGTCTCTCTCTGTACACATGGTTCCAAATTCCTGCATAGCCTAAAAGTAAATTTTTAAAATCATTAGCCAATGAATCAACAGCAATCAATTAACTATTGATTATATTTCTAGTTTTTAAAATTGCAGAAATATTTTATGTAACATGACAATACTTTGTTTCTGTTTGTGCCATATACTACTAATCTTAAGAGTTCCATCACAGATTACTATGGGAGAAACTTTTTTTTTCCCCTCTTTTTAAAAAACATAAAACATATATGAGCAAAAAAAACCCCATTTATAATTATAGGGTCAAAATTACATTATCTAATAGGAAAAAATGTAAAGGCAGAATTCCAAAGTGATTCTAAAAAGTGCAGAACAACAAACTGACTTATAATCCAGAAGACAAGTATAAAATGTATCAGAAAAAAAGTACAATTGCAGAAGTATTTATTAGTGCTAAATGATTTCGCTGTTCTTTATACAACATATGCTAATGATGGGAATCCCTGGCAGTTCAGTGGTCAGGACTCCACGCTTCAAACACAGGGGTCACAGGTTAGATCTCTGGTTGTGCAATCTGGCCAGGGGAAAAAAAAACAAAAACCAATGACATCTTAACAAAAAGATTTTCTTGATCATTTTAATGAAAACAAAACTTGCTTTTAGTTTTGTTGTGACATCTTTCTTAGAAAGTTTCCGCAGCACCATTCGGAAATCAGAATCCACAAGACTGTCTATTTCTTCAGCTCCTTGAATAGCAGGAACATAGCCTAGGTCACTGTGAAATGTTCCAAAACCAATAAATCCAGGCACTGTTCCCTGTTCCTTGGCAAGGAGTTCTGCAGCTCGGCCACTGTTTGAAGGCTGGTGAGAGAGTAGGGAGAAAAACAGAGTTCAAGAAGAGTTCAAATTTAACTTTGAGTTCTTTAGAATAATTCCCTGACAATTCCCACAAGGAAGCAAACTCATTTGAGGACATTTTCCCCCTAGCCCATGCCTCTGTTGTAATATTCCCCAAAGATGAATACTTCTGTCACAAGTACTTAATGATAATGATCCTAGGAGCTATTTCCCGGTTTCCTAAATATCAAAACAATGTTTTTTAAGTTATGACTACAAGCCATTAGGAACTTTCCAGATAGCTCAGTGGGTAAAGGTTCTGCCTGCAATGCAGGAGACATGGGCAGACACGAGTTTGATCCCTGCATTAGGAAGATCGCCTGGAGGAGGGTACAGCAACCCACTCCAGTTTTCTTATCTGAAGAATCCCATGGGCAGAGGAGCCTGGTGGGCTCCAGTCCACAGGGTCGTAAAGAGTTGGAAACACTTAAGTGACTGAGCATGCACACACACAAGTCATTAGAGGTTCCTGATATCAACTTAACAGCCCGTAGGTAATTTTAAAGAAACAGAACAAAATTTTAAAAATCAGAATACATCACATGTGGTAAGAATAAGTACTGTTTTGTGAAATTTTTTGTTTCACCTTTTTTTGTAAATACTATGTATACACATATATGTGTGCGTGTACTGATGCAAAATTAAGTCTTAAATGGATTGTATCTTTTCATTCATTCACTCATTCAAGAAATTACTAAGCAATATCATAGGACAAGTCTAATGACAGCAACTTCTAGACCAAGAGTTCCCTGTGGGCAGACACACTCATTTCCACATACCAAAGCCTAGCCTAACAGGCTAAAATGGTTACAAACTACATTAGTTATGGACATAAAAATAAATACAGTGGTCAGGATATAAGATACATTCTTTTGTTTTGAATGATAGTCAGTGGTTTGTTGGAAGGTACATAATATGGTAGCTTCCAGTAGGATTCTTTGTGACAGATACAGAAAATATCCAAACTGTTGAAAGAAATTAATGTATTCACTGTCATCTAATAAGAAAATGCCTCAGTTCAATGTCCAGGATGACATCACAACCCATCTAAACTCATGTTTATTTCTCTGTAAGAATGTCTGAAAATACAAATGTGTGATTCAGTTTACTGAAACCCAGAAAAACTGTGTTTGGGAAATTCATTTATCAAGAAATTATCATCTGGACTACTTTCTGAACTGAAATGAGTGACCAGAAATGAAAACGATGGACTCATTTTTTCCCCCAAAAAACAGAAGCATTTAAGACTAATTTCAAAAAAGGTTTTCTATTTTGAGACTTTATTAAAATGAACGAACATTATTCAGTCCACCTCTCTCAATACTGATACATGAATAAAGAGCTACAGAGGACTTAAGCATCCACGTGCCAGTGCAGGGTGCTGCAAGGACACCACGCCTGTGCACCACAACTGACGCTGCAGTGAGAAGTCCACCCAGGAGAAGTGGGAAAAGCCTGTGTGTAGCAACCAAGACCCAGCACTTTGTTTTCAGAAAACAAAAGTAATTAATTTTTTAAAAGACCTACAAAGGAAGTCAGTGAAGTATAATTCTGAAAACCAACAGTGATGACACTAAGACATTGGAATTTTCTCTATAATCTCATGAGTGACGTTTCATTGTGAAACAGAATAATGAAATAGTATAAAAGCTGAAGGAGTCAAGGCTGAACTGACCTTAAGATCAGAGCTGACGGTGCAGAAGAAAAGGTATCAGATTTCTAGTTTCAAAAATAACAAACTATTCTTAACTAATTATATCTTTTTCAAGGTCTACTTTGAATTTAAAATGTAGTTACTGTTTCTCATTACTTTCTCCATTGTGGATTAGCTACTTGTACCCACAGTTCAAAAATTAAGAACTTAGATTCTATTTCTGGCAGGTAATTTTCTTATACCACACCTACTTCATTCTTTTGTGCCTGGCTTCTAGAGACATTTGAGGTGGCAACCCTGAGTCTACAGTTTAAAGACCAAATTCAGGACGACTTTCAGGATTTTCACCATCTGGACTCAACCTCTCCAGTCACCTTCCGGCCACTCTTTTCTTCCCTTGTCCCATTTCCCCTCTCCTCTCTCTTAATTTTGTTCCCACCATGTGTGTTCCAGTCCCAAATTCAATACAAAGGTCCCTGCATATGTCATGCCTTTTCACAATTTGATCTTTTTTTTTCTTAACAGCAAACTTAAAAAAATATATATTTTTTATTGGCGTATATTTACAATGTTTTGCTATTTTCAGGTATACAGCAAAGGGAATCAGTTATTCAGTTCAGTAGCTCAGTCACATCTGACTCTTTGAGACCCCAAGGACTGCAGCACACCAGGCTTTCCTGTCCATCACCAACTCCCGGAGCTTACTCAAACTCATATCCATCAAGTCGGTGATGCCATCCATCTCATGCTCTGTCGTCCATCCCCTTCTCCTCTTCCCTTCAATCTTTCCCAGCATCAGGGTTTTTTCCAATGAGTCAGTTCTTCGGATCAGATGGCCAAAGTATTGGAGCTTCAGCTTCAGCATCAGTCCTTCCAATGAATATTCAGGATTGATTTCCTTGAGGATTGACTCATTTGATCTCCTTGCAGTCTAAGGGTTTCTCAAAAGTCTTCTCCAATACCACAGTTCAAAAGCATCAATTCTTCAGTGCTCAGCATTCTTTACGGTCCAACTTCACATCCATACATGACCACTAGAAAAACCATAGCTTTGACTCAACTCTTCGCGACTCGATGGACTATAGCCTGCCAGGCTTCTCCATCATGGGATTTTCCAGAGCAGCATACTGGAGTTTGTTGCCATTTCCTTCTCCAGGGGATCTTCCCGACTTAGGGATCAAACCCAGGTCATCTGAATTGCAGGCAAACTCTTTACCTTCTGAGCCACCAGGGAAGGTGGCTTAAAATAAGGTAACAGTAACTAAATCATTACTTAGGGTGAAGTCATGAAAACATAAAGTTTTCAAACTACCAAAATAATAATTGATTTCAGGAAGAATCATCAAAGGATGCTCAAGACCATTAAGTGATATTCTGTTAGAGGTTAGTCCTAATCTCAAACTACCATTCTACAGATTATTTGTTGATAGTCAGTGGAAAGAGAAACCTATACAATGAACATCAGCTTAATCAAGTGATCAAACATACACCACCCATAATGGGACAGGCAGGCACCATGTGTCTCCATGGTGTGAAAGGCACTAAGAAAGACACATCACCAAGGAAGTATTTCTGTCAAAAACTGTTTAACCTGAATCTAATTATGAAGAACAATTAGACAAATCTAAGTTAAGCAAGTCAATTGTCTACATTCTGCTCAATTGTTCATGCTATAAAAGAATGTGCCTCCAAAGAAACAAACAAAAAAAAGGCACTAAGAAACTGCCTAGATCTAAATGGAATGAATGATCCTTCAATGGATCACCAATGTTTTTAAAAGTGTTGTATCTAAAATAAAAGTTATAGAGAACAATACTGAGATGACTACAGAAATGTGAATATAATATTGTATATTATTAGATAATAGTATTATACTAAAGTTAAATTTTCTGCATGTGATAATTTCTCATGGCTATGAAGAATGTTGCTGTTTTTAGAATGTACATGCTGAAGTATTTAGCAATTAAGGGTCATGATTTCCGCCCCTAATTGTCATATGGTTAAGCAAAATACATATTTAGAAAGAGAAAGAAAACGGACCAGATTACCAGCTGGTTTGTGTGTGTGTGTCTTAAGCTGCTTCAGTTATGTCTGATTCTTTGTAACCCTTGGGCCGCAGTCCGCCAGGCTCCCCTGTTCATGGGATTACAGGCCAGAATACTGGAGTGGGTTGCCATGCCTTCCTCCAGGGGATCTTCCCTACCCAGAAATCCAACCCGCATCTCTTGTGGCTCCTGCATTGGCAGGCCGGTTCTTTGCCACCAGCGCCACCTGGGAAGCCTACCAACTGGTATTTCTAGGTAAAGAATTTATGAGTTGTTGCTCCAATATTCTTGCAACTTTTCCTCATATTTGGAATACTTCAAAACTAAACATTGAGAAAATTTTTTAAATAAAAAATTAAAATTAAATGAGGATGCAAGTAAAATATTTAAAAGAGTACTGACACAGCCTAGTTACTGTTATTATTGTTGATATTATTAACCGCGAAAGAAAACTGACAGATCTAAAAAAACCATGGTACTGAAATCACTAGAACTGGATCAGAAAGAAGCATCTTCATGAAATTAGACTGTGCCATTAAAAACCTAAAATACCATAAAAAAATATCTTTATAAAAAATACACCATTATGACATTCTCAGTCTTGTATGTTTAGTCCACTCTGGGGTTTAAACAAGTATTTAGTGAACTTCTGCTATATGCCAGTCCTTGTTCTAGGTCCCAAAGATAACAAATAGCAGCAGATAAAAACACCCACCTTCATAAAATACTTATATCCTATACTAATATTCTAACGAAGCAACACAGTAAATGAAGCAAGGATAATCAACAAATAGTATGTTAGAACAGGGAGCGGTGCGGAGGGGGAGGTGGAGGGGAAGGCTACAACTGAAAATAGGGTAATCAAGGGAGACCTCACTGAGATGTCTCGGGCAAAATTTGGAGCCACCTAACAAAAGAGCATCGGGAGCCTGCCATGCAAGGTCAAGGTTCGGGAAGAGATCAGTTTGGCCTGATGGAGTGAGAGACAAGGAAGCTGAAGATGGGGTCGGAGCAACCCCATATCGTGTATATAAGTAAGTAAAGTCACTCAGTCGTGTCCGACTCTTTGTGACCCCATGGACTGCAGCCCACCAGGCTCCTCAGTCCATGAGATTCTCCAAGCAAGAATACTGGAGTGGGTTGCCATTTCCTTCTCCAGGGGATCTTCCCGACCCAGGGATCGAACCCGGGTCTCCCGCATTGGAGGCAGACGCTTTAACCTCTGAGCCACCAGGGAAGTCCCTATCGTGTATATATATATCATCGTAAAAGCTTTGCCTACACCCTGATGGATGTGGGGAGCCACAGCAGATTTTTGAGCGAAGGAGCAACGTGATCAGAGACTCCGTGCACTCCAGGCTCACCTTAACTATCTCCCACTCCACTCCCTTCTTCACGATGCTACCCCCTGCTACCCTGGCCAGGTAACCTTCCAGGGGAAGCTGACACTGAACCAATTCTTAATTAAAACGGGGGGGGGGGGGTGGGGGGTGGCTAGGAAGTGTGCTCAGCTGGGGACAGCTGGGCACGTAACATCTTTCCCCTCTGCTTAACATCCCCATTCTGCTCAGAGATATCCCACCCCGCCCGCAGGGACGCACACACAACAGAGAGGTCACACTGGACACGCAAACACATGCCACTCCACAGTCGCGCTCCACACAACCTCCGGCCATGCGCCGGGCAGACAGAGCCAGTCGCAGCAATGAGAGGACTCCCGCGCCTGCACTCACCCTCAGATTCCCCTTGGTCCTCTGCTTGTTCTTCCCGCCCATGGTCGCGGTCTCAGCCGCACTCACAGCCCGAAGCCCCCGGGTTGACAGAGCCGGGCCACAACTTCCGGCCCCTGGCACCGGAAAAGGGCTCACAGGAACAACCACCCCCAGCCCGCCCCTTCCGCCACCCACCCCGCCCATCTCCCGCCCTACTTCCGCCTCCACCTCCAGCCGCTTCCGGGACCATCCGCTACGGGATACGTCACACTTGGAGCCACGCCCATCCGAGTGACGTAACTCCTGCTCAGTAGGAAGCCACTCTTGGAGACCCAAGGTGCCAAATGCTGCTTTTCTCGCTTTGCTAAGGCAACATTTGTTCCCTCCTTGGAAGATCCCCTGGAGAAGGAAATGGCAATCCACTCCAGTATTCTTGCCTGGAGAATCCCATGGACGGAGAAGCCTAGTACGTTACAGTTCACGGGGTCGCAAAGAGTCGGACACGACTGAGAGACTTCACCTTCACCTTAGCTATAGGAGAATTTCTAAAATTCCTGCATGTCCCCACCTCCTCTGATTCTAGCCAGTTCTGCATTTAATTTTGCTTTCTCTTATCCCCACCAGGTTCCTGCTTATTTAGAACTTGAAAACACATGTTTCATACGAGTAGTCATGTATGGATGTGAGAGTTGGACCAAAAAGAAAGCTGAGCACTGAAGAATTGATGCTTTTGAACTGGGGTGTTGGAGAAGACTCTTGAGAGTTCCTTGGACTCCATCCTAAAGGAGATCAGTCCTGGGTGTTCTTTGGAAGGACTGATGCTGAAGCTGAAGCTCCAATCCTTTGGCCACTTGATGCGAAGAGCTGACTCACTGGAAAAGACCCTGATGCTGGGAAAGATTGAAGGCGGGAGAAGGGGACGACAGAGAATGAGATGATTGGATGGTATCACCGACTGGATGGACCTGAGTTTGAGTAAACTCTGGGAGTTGGTGATGGACAGGGAGGCCTGGTGTGCTGCAGTTCATGGGGTCACAAAGAGTCGGACACGAGTGAGCAACTGAACTGAACACTAAAGCTAGCATATAATTGATACTATTTATTGAGACCTGCTGACTGCTGTGTGTGTACAGTTTTAGGACATTTGCAAACGTCTCATTTAATCTTTCCAGCGTCCTTTGAGATAGGCACAATCCCATCCATGTTTATAAACAGAAAGAGGGTCGGCAGAGTAAAGCCTCTTGCCCTGGCTCCTGCTGCCAGTGCACAGTGTAGACAGGACTCGAACGCAGCTTTTTCTGACTCTGCTCCTAGATGTTAACTACCTGCACCCTGTCCCAAGCAATCAGGGCTCAGAGCCACTCGGGCTTGCTTGTATTTCCAAGGGGCCTCACATCATAGTGGTGGAGTTCACTCTGGGAACGTTCACTCTGTAAGGATGTATTCCTTCCCTTTTTCCCTTTTGCTTAAGCAAAGGAAGCTGCTAGAGGAGAGTCTGAGCCCTTGATCCTCCATAACTGCTCACTTAAAAGTAAAATGAGGGTTTCCCTCGTGGCTCAGCTGGTAAAGAATCTGCCTGTAATGCGGGAGACCTGGGTTCCATCCTTGGGTTGGGAACGTCCCCTGGAAAAGGGAATGGCTACCCATTCCAACATTCTAACCTGGAGAATTCCATGGATTGAATAGTCCCTGGGTTTGCAAACAGCTGGACGTGACTAAGCAACTTTTCACCAGCAGTAGGAGATTGGCCTGAGCCAGATGGGAGGTATTTGCATACAAGGGTAGCAATAGAATGACATGGTAGTGGCTGAAGGAAGATGGGAAAATACTCAGTTCAGTTGCTCAGTCGTGTCCTATTTTGAGACCCCATGGACTGCAGCACACCAGGCTTTCCTGTCCATCACCAACTCCCAGAGCTTGCTCAAACTCATGTCCATCAAGTCGGTGATGCCATCCAACCATCTCATCCTCTGTCACCCCCTTCTCCTCCCACCTTCAAACTTTCACAGCATCAGGGTCTTTTCCAATTAAAATTTTCCATTTTGAAAATGTTAGACCTTTCAAAATGTAATTATCACCATCTCATCTGGATGTTTCTTAGAAATGCAAACTGTCAGAACCACTTTGGGACTATTAAATCAGATTTTGCACTTTTAACAATGTTCTCAGGTCTTGTTAAAATTTGAAAAGGACCAGAGTGATTAGCTATGCCCGTTTACTAAATTCTACTTATTCTTACTTCAAAATAACTAATGATTTTATTTCTATATCCTTGACACTATCCACATTTCATAACAAGGATCCATACCTCTTGATGTGGACCTTCATACTATTCCAAACCACACAGGTCTCTGTTTGATTTTCCTAAACCCCATTTTATTATTTGAGCGTTTGAAAATAGTCTCCATTATGTAACAGTTTCCAGCACTTGTCTTTTTCAGCATTACTTAATCTTTTTAAGATAAGACCCTTTTAAAAAAGAGTAATCTAAATAGTCCCTACCAAAAGAGGCAATATTATGTCACGGTCAGTCATTTCAATCATGTCTGACCCTTTGCGACCCCATGAGCTGTAGTTCCCCAGGCTCCTCAGTCCATGAGATTCTCCAAAAAAGAAGACTGGAGTGGGTCGCCATTGCATTCTCCAAATATTATGTCAATTCCAATCAAAATATCCATAACTAATGTATCCAAAGAATTAATGAACTTTGGAAATATGATTTAAATGTTTACTTGGAAGAATAAAAGAATTAAAAGGATATTTTTTGTAAATAACAAAGAAGTTTGTCATGTCAGATTATAACATCTATTTTGACACTATCAAATAATAAACAAGTTTTAAAGTAAAAGACCTAATTAAAGCTAATTATCTAATCCAAAATGCATAAAAATTAAAACAATGTAGATGCAGTACCTAGGAGAAAAAGGCTACAAATCTTAGGGTCATAACTAGAAAGAGGATGGGAAATTACAGTAGCTGAGATGTCAACTCTCAAAAGCTAAGTTTGAAACTTGTATACTCCCAACAGCATTCTGAGTGAGATTTTTGTTTTCAGATATCTTGAAACTATCTCAAAAGCTCATATGAAAGAATAAGGAAAGATACTTTGGAAAGCAGGCACAATAACGATTTGTCCTAATAAACTTCAAAACTCAAGATATTGCCAATACGATCCTAACGGTGTTGTTTGGACTTAACTGAAATAGAACAGCAAATCTGGAGCTCATACTCAGGCTCTGATGAAAGTGGCATGTCCTATGTCTGAAGAATATAGATTATTCAAAAAAATATCACTGAATCAACTGCTTACCTTTTGAAGAAATAATTTGAGTACCTAGTTCATAAAAGTGTTAGTTGTTCAGTCCTGTCTGTTTGCAACCCATGGACTGCATGTAGCCTGCCAGTCTCCTCTGTCCATGAGATTCTCCAGGCAAGAATACTGGAGTGGGTTGCTGTTCCCTTCTCCAGGGGATCTTCCCAACCCGGGGATCAAACCCAGGTCTCCTGCGTTGTAGGCAGATTCATCACCTACTTCATGCAGCACTCTAAAATGAATTGCTGTTGACTGAATGTTAAACATAAAGCCATAGGGACTTCCCTGGGGGCCCGGTGGCTAAGATTCTGAGCTCCCAATGCAGGAGGCCCAGGTTCGATCCATGATCAGGGAACTAGATTCGCATGCTGCAGCTGAGATATGATGGAGTTAAATAAATAATTTTTTTTAATGAAGCCATAAGATATGGCATAGGAACACATACATTATAAAAGTACAAAGAGGTATATGGGAATGATAAATTCTTTAGGGTAGGGTTAATACTGCCAAAGAATAGGATTGTAATCAGCAAAAGTACACAAGAGGCTTTCAGCCACACTTGTGTAATAGAATGGTAAAGTTTTGCTTGTTGGCAAAGTTCTCTTAAAGGAGTTGGTAAGACTATGACTTCATTTTTTACTTATTTTCACCTTTTTCTATAAGGTAAATGTTCATAGTAAAATAAATAATATGGATGTTACATATCTACTTCACAGTAAGATTTTTTAAAACGAACAAAAAATTATGAGGTTCTCTAGATCCATTTTCAAATTATTCTGGAGTAGGGAAGTATTCTTTCCAGTCAATGCATCAAAGACAGAAGACCATAAAGAAAATGACTGATACATTTAAGTAACATTAATTTGAAAGTTTTTTTTTTTCTATATTAGAAAAAAACAAATAGACAAACTTGGGGAATATCTGTAACATTAACTAGTTGTTAATAGACTTACCATTAAAATTTTTTTTACAGGGAGCTCCCTTGTGGTCCAAGGTTAAGACTTGACCTCCCAACACAGAGGCTGTGGGTTCAATCCCTGGTTGGGGAGCTAAGATACTTCTAGGCCAAAAAACCAAAACATAAAACAGAGGCAATATTTAGCAAATTCAATAAAGACTTGAAAAAATAAATGGTCCACATTAAAAAAAAATCTTAAAGAGAAAGAAATAACTAACGTTAAAATAGTTCTATTTTTAAAATTCTTACAAAAAATATTTTAAGGCTGCCCATTTAAATAAAAATTAAGTAAGGCATAAACAGGCAATTCACAGCAAAAGAAATATAACCGACCAGTACACATATAAAAAGTTATTAACTCACACTAACAGTCAAATGAGGTGAAGTGCTAAGTCGCTTCCTTCGTGTCTGACTCTGCGACCCTATGGGCTGCAGCCCACCAGGCTCCTCTGTCCATGGGATTCTCCAGGCAAAAACATGTGTACATTACCTGGGGACATATGTATACCTATGGCTGAATCATGTTGATGTTTGACAGAAGACAACAAAATTCTGTAAGGCAATTATCCTTAAATTTAAAAATAAGTTTTTTTTTAAAAACTGAAAAAAAAAATACTGGAGTGGGTTACCATGCCCTTCTCCAGGTGGTCTTCCTGACCCAGATCAAAAGTCAAATGAAGATAATACAAAACTATAGATTTTTTTCCAGTTGGCAAAATGATAATAACCAATGTTGGTAAAAATCTAGGGCAAAGGAAATTTTATGTCTTTGCAATTTTCATTTCTCAACCTTTCACAAGTACAATTAGCAAGACAAACCCAGAATTTCAGAGTGAAATTCCACTTCTTGAAATCTAACTTGAAAAGATAATAATGGATGCTCGGAGCAGCTTTGTTTTTGAAACTACAACTAACCAGTGAACTGCTGAAATCAATTACAGTATACTCAAACAACTGAATACAAGATAGTCTTGAAAATATTTCATTTCATGGAAATGTTTACAACCTATTGTTTTATCAAAGAAGGCAGATAAAGCAACATGGACAGTATGACTTGTGTTAAAAAACAAAGACCACATATACAAAAATATACTAAAAAAACATAAAACAAAAATTTTTCTTCCTGAGCACAAGGTTATAGGCGAGTTTTATATCCAGTTGTTGTACATTTTATACAATGGTCACCTTTTCAGTAAAAATATATTTCACTGATTTACTTGTATATATTTTGGGATGTAGGGAGAAAAGAAAACAAGTTTACAAAACTCAAAATGCCAAACACCCCAGAGGAAAAAATTAAGTCTCCATATTGCATGAGCAAAACTTGTATATTTAATCATCTAAAGCAAATGATTCTTCAGGGACTATTTGAAAATAGATAGTCTGAAAATATTTTAAGAACAAAAGTGATGGTCTATCAAAATTTACTTTTTCCAAGAAAGTATATATTTGTATAATTTTATCACTTTACTGTAATAGAGAAGTTAACACATTGTAAATCAATGATATTTTGATAAAATTTTAAAAAGAACTCTGATAAAACGAACTTTAGGTCCATTAAACAGGAATTTTTTTTCTAAATTACTTTTTTCTATCATATTTTAGTTTTGGTTAAATTTAGTGTTATTTAAAGAATCATTAATTCGAATTTCAAAATATCTCAAGACGACAATATTGTTGAGCACTCGGGTCATTTAAATTTCTCTGAAACGACTTCGATTTGTTTCAAACAATAGAGTATCAGTTTAAGACGAAATAAAAATAGTTTTAATATTAAAAAATAATTAAGTCTCCATTTCAGTAATTCCTTGGTTAAGATCCAGGGACAGACACCCTGGTCCTCGAAGACACCATTCAGGTCCCTGGAGCATCATGCCTCCAATTATTCCAGCTGTTAGCAACACCTGGGCAATCCCAAGAGAATGTGGATCGATGCCATTTTTTCCCCCGAAGGATAAATATTAAAAAGAAAAAAAGCGCATCTCAACACCAGAGAAGCCGCTGGCAGGGTTGGAGGATGCCCGCCTGAAGGACGAGTCCACAGGGCAGGACAGGAGCAGGGTCAGCACCTTGCCGACAGATCAGAAACCAGCGCCCCCTGCCGGACAGCCTCAATACGCCTTTGCCCCTAAGAGGGAGCGTACTTTCGGGGCGCAAGCGTGAAGTCACCGTAGGGTCCTCCCAGTGCGCAGGCCGAGGTCCGGTGACTGAACGCTGCGAGCGTGTGAGCGAAGCGCGTGAAGTCTGTCCAGGTGCATTTGGGAGCATCTCGGGACCCTGGTGTCCGTAGGTAGCCAGTCACCTGCCTCACTCCGCTGAGCCGGAGTCTTCCCTCCCCGGGTTCTGCTTCTCCAAGGAGCAGATGTCTGCCTTTGACATTTCGTAGAGATGGCAGGGGCAAAGGACTTGAAGGCGTACATCCCTCCTACGACGCGGTGGGTCAGATTGCCAGATAGTGCTAAAAGGGAAGGCTCCTGGTGCCCCTTTGCAGAATTTTTGTGGGCTTAGATCTTCACTGGTGGCTCAGGCGGTAAAGCGTTTGCCTATAATGCGGTAGAGCCAGGTTCAATCCCTGGGACGGGAAGATCCTCTGGAGAAGGAACTGGCAACCCACTGCAGTATTCTTGCCTGGAGAATCCCGTGGACAGAGGAGCCTGAAGGGCTACAGTCCATGGGGTCGCAACGAGTCGGACACGACTAAGCGACTTCACTTCTTTTTTTTAAGTAGTTGTAATCATTGTTTCGGGGGGGCAGGGGACTGGCAAGTACTGTACCTGTACCTGTCCTTCAGTTCAGTCATGTCCGACTCTTTGTGACCCCATGGACTGCACCAAGCCAGGCCTCCCTGTCCATCACCAACTCCTGGAGTTCATGCAAACTCATGTCCATTGAGTCGGTGATGCCATCCAACCATCTCATCCTCTGTCGTCCCCT
Source organism: Aepyceros melampus (assembly GCA_006408695.1). Lineage (NCBI taxonomy): Eukaryota > Metazoa > Chordata > Mammalia > Artiodactyla > Bovidae > Aepyceros > Aepyceros melampus. Next base: position 65,802 of record SJXQ01007593.1, on the reverse strand, counting down.
TCTCCTTCCTTCAATCTTTCCCAGCATCAGGATCTTTTCAAATGAGTCAGGTCTTCCCATCAGGTGGCCAAAGTATTGGAGTTTCAGCTTCAGCATCAGTCCTTCCAGTGAATATTAGGGACTGATTTCCTTGAGGAAGGACTGGTTGGATCTCCTTGCAGTCCAAGGGATTCTCAAGAGTCTCCTCCAACACCACAGTTCAAAAGCATCAATTCTTTGGCACTCAGCTTTCTTTATAGTCCAACTCTCACATCCATACATGACCACTGGAAAACCATAGCCTTGACTAGATGGACCTTTGTTGGCAAAGTAACGTCTCTGCTTTTGAATATGCTGTCTAGGTTGGTCATAACTTTCCTTCCAAGGAGTAAGCGTCTTTTAATTTCACAGCTGCAGTCACCATCTGCAGTGATTTTGGAGCCCAGAAAAATAAAGTCAGACACTGTTTCCCCATCTATTTGCCATGAAGTGACAGGACTGGATGCCATGATCTTAGGTTTCTGCATGTTGAGTTTTAAGCCAACTTTTTCACTCCTCTTTCACTTTTATCAAGAGGCTCTTTAGTTCTTCACTTTCTGCCATAAGGGTCGTGTCATCTACATATCTGAGGTTATTGATATTTCTCCCAGCAATCTTGATTCCAGGTTGTGCTTCATCCAGCCTAGCATTTCTCATGATGTACTCAGCACAAAAGTTAAAGCAGGGTGACAATATACAGCCTTGACATACTCCTTTTCCTAATTGGAACCATTCTGTTGTTCCATGTCCAGTTCTAACTGTTGCTTCCTGATCTGTATATAGATTACTCAAGAGGCAGGTTAGGTGGTCTGGTATTTCAGAATTTCAGACAGTTTTGGTGATTCACACAAAGGATTTGGCATAGTCAATAAAGCAAAAATAGATGTTTTTCTGGAACTCTTGCTTTTTTGATGATCCAGCAGATGTTGGCAATTTGATCCCTGGTTCCTCTGCCTTTTCTAAAACCAGCTTGAACATCTGCAAGTTCATGGTTCATGTATTGCTGAAGCCTGACTTGGAGAATTTTGAGCATTACTTTACTAGCGTGTGCTGTTGCTGCTGTTAAGTCACTTCAGTCGTGTCCGACTCTGTGTGACCCCATAGACGGCAGCCCACCAGGCTCCCCCACCCCTGGGATTCTCCAGGCAAGAACACTGGAGTGGGTTGCCATTTCCTTTGTGCGGTAGTTTGAGCATTCTTTGGCATTGCATCAGTTCTTGTGTTCTATTAAGTCTTGGCTGCCTGGTAGCTTTAGTGGAATTTCACAAATGATACATGTTTGGTTTCCCTGATATACAACTTTCTTTAAAAAAGAAATCTGTGCTTGTTACTTTTATATAGGTGCCAAAAGTAATCATCAGTTCTGCTGGACAGCAGATAAGTTTTTTTTTTTTTTTTTAACGCACTCTGTCAAAGTAATGTGCAGGGGGTAGGTTTGACTTTGTTAATCCAAACTTAATTTGGTTTTATGAGGTTAAATTTAGGATTTTTTATTTTGTTTTGACTTAAGAAAACTATTGTTTGTACCAGAATTACTTTTACAAATAAAAATGGCTATGTAGCCAGTTTCCTGCCAACACTGTTGGTTTCTATAGATTCTGTTAAACATAACTTGAAACTAAGACTTTCTTTTAAAGATTTATCATTTCTTTACAGACGATTTCAGTTCAAGATATTTTTCAGATTAATACATTGACAAACTGTCATTGTGGAATTCAGTCATACTGAATAATTTTACATTTAAGGACGTTTATATACATAGTACATTGGTTTGGTTGGTTAGTCACTAAGCCATGTCTGACTCTTGTGACCACGTGGACTGTACCCTGCCAGGTTCCTCTGTCCATGAGACTTCCCAGGCAAGAACACCAGAGTGGGTTGCCATCTCCTTCTCCAGGGAATCCTCCCAGCCCAGGGATCACACCTCTGTCTCGGCATTGGCAGGCACTGAGCCACCAGGGAAGCCTGTAATCATTAGTGAAAGTCTAAAAAAGCTATATTGCCTATTACATTTAACTTTAGTTTCTTACAGTTTTTACTGTGTCTTTTACATTATATAAAGTAGGCAGACTATCTAACTTGCTGTTTTCTTTATTGATGTATTTCTTTATTGAAGTATTAACTAATACTTCGATTCATTTTCAGAGAAAATTTCTTAATTATGCAGTTGAAAACTCTGTACTTCTCTTGGTCACTGTCTTAATAGTTCAATGTCTAAATTTGACAGTTGTCTGTAAAGAAAGCTTATAAAGCTACATTATTGTAGTCAATGTTTTTATATTACACTTGAGATCTATATTTTATACATACACTGTGTTTTTCATTAAAATAATGTACAAAGAGTAAAGAAATTTTAGCAGCTTAGCCCTGCTGAAAGTAACATGGGCATCACCTGGCCCCTTTGGTGGCTTGTTGCCATGTCGGTATCATGTTTGGTGGGGGACTCATCCAAATCTGGAAGTGGCTGAGGAAGTCAGAAACTAAGGTACAGCTGGTCCATCTTGCTATGTGGTGGCAGCAGAGGAGAGCCTGGCATTTCCAGGGCAGCTGACAGGGCACCGGGGAGGCAGGCAGCAGGGGGGTAACCTGAGAAGGCATGTAAGACTTGCATCCATGAATACCATTTGGATTCTTCCCTGTGTGTATATCCAAGGTCTGTCTACGTTTCCTTGTAGTTCTGCTTTATCCCTTTTGTTTTCTACCTAGCATTGGGCAATAGGTAGCATAATGTGCTTATTGATTCGCTTAGTGATGGCCACAGAAGTTTCCTCTGTTTTACTAAGATAAGTAATGTATTGTGCCCCTGACCCTGACCTGTCCCACTATCAGAGTCTGACTCCTCAAGGAACATCCAACACACAGGATCAACCTGAGTGCTAGCAATTAGTAAATATTTAATCATCACTTTTGAAACTGGTTTATGCAGGGTCTCGAAAACCAGGTTGTGTCTTTATTTGAGTGGGTCAATTTGCTGAAAGTAGATTTACAGAAAGCCACTTGCAGAATGAAAAAAAATGTGTCAAAATCCAATTTGCCAAAAATGAATGCTCTAAATTACCAATTCCATGCACACTTGAGACCTATTAAAAAGTCTTCAAAGCCTTCTGTGAGGTAAGCCAAGGAGCAGGGCAGAGCGTGAGCATACAGAAATAGAGATGAACTGCAAACTCTGTTTAAGAAAAATCCCTCCTGTCTTTGTATCATATGGCTGGAGTACATGCAAAACTAATGTTCTGAAAAAAATCTAATTGGCAAACTCACTCTCAGCTGCTAGTAACAGGCACAGAAATACAAATAAAACTGGTTTTATTTCCTAATAAGTGTCTAGAGATAGGCAGGCGCTAGTGTTGGATCAGTGGTTCAACTGCTTGAGGATTGGCATCTCTGTGGCTCTCTTCACCCTCCTTCCTTCATGGCTGAAAGGACGATTGCAGCTCCAGTGATCATTTTGGTGCTTGTGACAGAAGAGAGGGAAGAGGTGCCCTAGTTGTATCTATCACTTTAATCAGGGAAGCAAAAGTTTTCCCAGAGGCTCCATGGCCAAAGCTGTGTCTCCCGGCCACCCTAGCTGCAAGAGAGTCTGAGACAGTGAGCATTTAGCTTTTCCAGGTTCTTTAGTGGAGACATACAGGGTAAAGGGGTTGGGAATGGGTGGCAAGTTGGACCACCAACATTATAATTAGATATAATTAACTTCTCTTTCAAAATAGGTAGCTTGTAAGTCAAGAAATGTCTATCTATCAATAATTTTAAGATTATAAATTAAAACTCAGTTCTAATCATGACATATTTTTAACAGATGCATTTCTGCTACGTTGCTTTTCCTTTTTTTCCTCCGTAACATTCTAGAGTGGGACTAAAGTCAAATTAATCTTTCAAGCAAAAGAGAGGAAAAAGTCAAAAGACCAACAGTGGCAAAACTTGCTTTCAGCCACTCCCCTGCTCACTGTCCTTCTACACCAAACAACATCTGGAAAACATTCCCACATTCGCTGGCATTCAAAAACTGATACAGCTGACCAAAGTCCATGTGGTTTCCTCTGGCTCCATTAACACTGAATACTTTTTCTTCAAAAACTGAAAATTTTCTTTGTCTCTCCATGTCCTCACTTGTACCATCAAAAGGAATATCTTCTCGATGGCGAATTAAAATTCTCTTCCAGTTTAATTTTCTGAGCCTGAAAAGAAATTTTCAGAGTAGAAAATTTGAAGATGTGTATTCTAAAGCCCTGAAAGTAGAAGTTATAAAATAGATTTATCAATGCTTTCTCCTAGAAGTAAAGAAATGTCCTTTCATCTCACATGGATTTTATTTTAATCTAATATGATTCCAGTAACGGGTATCAGTCATGTCTATTTTGCAATGCTATGGACTATAAGCCCGCCAGGCTCCTCTGTCCAAGGGCTTTTCCAGGCAAGAATATTGGAGTGGGTTGCCATTTCTTTCATATCCCATCTCCAAACTCATTTACTGCTATTATGACTGCCTGGTATCAGCATTTTACAAATGCAGAAATTCCTGAATCTTGACCTCTTGAAGGGGCTTGTCATTTAGGGTATCAGTAGAGAAATAAGATTTCCCTAGTGGCTCAGACAGTAAAGAATTTGCTGCAATGCAGGAGACCTGGATTCAGTTCCCGGGTCAGGAAGATCCCTTGGAGAAGGGAATGGCAACCCACTCTAGTATTCTTGCCTGGAGAATTCCATGGATGCAGAAGCCTGGCGGGCTACAGCCCACGGGGTTGCTAAGAGTCGGACATGACTGAGCGACTGATACATTTCATTTCTCACTTTCAGAGAAATAAGATTAGAAATCTTGTTTCACAGGGTACACAGAACTTACAGCATCGCTAAGATGAGAGAAGAATCAGATCCACAGAAATGGAGGGGACAGTAGACAGGGTTGTGGGCAGGGGCGGGATTTAATGTCTACCTACAGAACATCTCTGCGCCGTGTGTCAGGTGAGAGGAGTACACTGACCAAATGTGAGTGCTGTTTTAGACTAAATCCTGATAATGACTTCAGGGACACACAGCTTTCCACATCTCTAGAACCATGTGATACATGGCACAGTGACAGACTTTTTTTCTTGGGCTCCAAAATCACTGCAGATGGTGACTGCAGCCATAAAATTAAGAGACACTTACTCTTTGGAAGGAAAGCTATGACGAACCTAGACAGCATATTAAAAAGCAGAGATATTACTTTGCCGACAAAGGTCCGTCTAGTCAAAGCTATGGTTTTTCCAGTAGTCATGTATGGATGTGAGAGTTGGACCATAAAGAAAGCTCAGTGCTGAAGAACTGATGCTTTTGAACTGTGGTGTTGGAGAAGACTCTTGAGAGTCCCTTGGACTGCAAGGAGTCCAACCAGTCTATCCTAAAGGAAATCAGTCCTGAATATTCATTGGAAGGATGGATGCTGAAGCTGAAGCTCCAATACTTTGGCCAACAAATGCAAGGAACTGACTCATTGAAAAAAACTCTGATGCTGGGAAAGATTGAAGGAAGGAGAAAGGGACGACAGAGGATGACATGGCTGGATGGCATTACCAACTCTATAGACATGAGTTTGAGTAGACTCCAGGAGTTGGTGATGGACAGGGAAGCCTGGCGTGCTGCAGTCCATGGGGTCGCAAAGAGTCATACATGACTGAGCGACTGAACTGAGGTGAGTATCATATTGCATACTGTAATAATTGACAAGGCATACAGAAGTTGTGAAAACCTTGGACTTCTCTGGTGATACAGTGGATAGGAATCCACCTGCCAGTGCAGGAGACATGGGTTTGATCACTGGTCCAGCGAGATTCCATGTACTGTGACGCCACTAAGCCCATGAGGCACAACTCCAGAAGCCTGCATGCTTTAGGGCCTGCAAACCACAACTCCTGAAGCCCTGCCTGGCGTCTTAGAGCCATCAAGTCACAACTCCTAAGCCCGTGTGTCTAAAGCCTGTGCTCTGCTACAAGAGAAGCCACAATGAGAAGCCCATAGACCGCAACTAGAGAGCAGTGCCCACTAGCTGTAAGAAGAGAGAAAGCTCACACATAACAACGAAGACTCAGCACAACAACAACAAAGGTTGTGATAGCCAACCTTGACCAGAATTCTTCACAGGCATTCTGTGGGCCTTCCACACAAACAACACCAGGTTTCCCAGGCATGCTAAACCCAGAGAGGGAAAGCTCCTTTGCCCACTCAAGAATATTCTTTCTTTTGTATTTGTTGTAGATGTGATGGCTGTAGATCCAGAGCCTTGTGAGAACGTGGTCGCCTGGCTGCACTGTACTTCCTGGAGCAGGGGACGGGGTGACGTCTTTGCTGATGTAGCCAGAAGCATGTTCTCGAACCCACTCTGTGGCATTCAGTATACAGACATCTCCGGACAGTTCTTTTGTAGGTATGTGGTCAAATCAGTATTCAGCTGAGCCTGCTTGGATCTACTTAATAATTCTGACCTGATGGAAAAGATACGGGATTAAACATTAAATCAATTTTCTCAGAACAAACTTGAGAAGTGCTTTTGTTCTCAGATTACTTTTGACCTCTAATGTTGGCCAGGGTCTGTAACGTACCTGACAGTAATTTCAGGCAGAACTGCAGGGTATTTAAAAGGAAGAATACAGGCCAGAGAAAACATCACCTGATTAAAAAAAGAGAGAGAGAGAAAAATTGCCCTAAGTGCTGTTTTAAGTTGAGACACATTTCAATGCTTCCAAAAGTAACAATGACTTACCACTGCTTCCTCGGATACATCCAAGTTCATACTGATTGTAAAGTAAACTTTTGAAGATCGTCCTTCCATGGTCCTCTTTTCAATGCACTCTTTCAGTTCTGCTAAAGCCAGCTGGTCATTCACAATGAGCTCGTTCTCACTGGGGAACATACTGGCCAGCAGGTCTAACTCAGAGAGTTGGGCCTCTGCCTGTTCAATCTCAGTCATTTCGGGGTACCTGTAAGTTTCTAAGAAGGTAAGGATAAGAGAGACATTTATAAATACAGTCTTGGGAGAACTCAACATCGGTACATATTGAATACGGGTACTTACTGAAAATCTGATTTCTTAATAAAATATGACATTTAATCAAAATACCTTCTGTGTTACTTTCAGATGTAATATACTAAGGATCAAAAGGGGTTTCCCTGGTAGCTCAGTTGGTGAAGAATCTGCCTGCAATGTGGGAGACCCAGGTTTGATCCTTGGGTCAGGAAGAGCCCCTGGAGAAAGGAATAGCCATCTACTCCAGTATTCTTGCCTGGGAAATCCCATGGATAGAGGAGCCTGGCGGGCTACAGTCCATGAGGTGGCAAAAAGTTGGATGTGATTGAACGACTAAACCACCACCAAGGATCCAAACTACAGGACAACCCAATGACAGTGATAAAACTCCAAAGAAACCCAGGCACAAATTTGTCTATATGTTGATAGTTGATGCAGCATCTTGAGATATCACAATGAGCAATTACAGGGAAGTAAACTAATTGTGTAGTCAAAAGTCATATCAGTGATATAACCAGGAGAGAGACTCTGACTGGTTACCTTGGAAACTCAGAATGAAAAGAATAAGGAAGAAAGTTCGATGTGTGGTCGTTTTTCTCTCTTAATATTCATTAGTTTAAAAAAAATAGAAGAATGTGAAAAACAGAAAATAAAGGCTAATTATCCCATAGCTCAAGTAACACATGTCAACAACAGCAAAAAATTACAAGATTATAAAATTCAAATGATGGAGAAAGGTTAAAAAGTGAAGACACAGTTTGCTGCTGGTGATTGCTTCCCCTAACTAAGCCCCCTATCCAAGGCAGAGATTTTGGTGTTTCAGAAACATTTTAGGCATTACACATATACCATGGTGGTATAACGTGTAAGTAAATGTAGAGAATGAAATATATAATTAAAATGTATCTAGAAGGGGTGATATTTACAAATCTTTTGTCCTTACTTCCTAACTCTCTCCCCACCAAATATATTTTGGAGATCTATTCACTGTCAGCACATAGATTGATCTATCTCATTCTTTCTGGTGGTTGACTATCATAGTGAATCAGATAGATATGTCATAATTTATTGCATTCCATATCTACTGATGGGCACTGGCTTTTCCCCCACAGTTTTGCTATTACAAACACTTCTATAATGGAACTTTATGTGTACACACACGCACAAACACACAGTTTGGTGAGCTGTGAATAATATTTACACAAGAATAAGTTTGCAGAGGTGGCTGATTGGTACAGCATTTTACAAGTTTGGATATTGTCAAGTTGCCTTCCAGAAAGTTGCTACATGGAAGTTTAAAAATTTCACACGGTCCCTTGCTTTAAAAAAAATTCTTGGCATACAGTCTTTATATGGTGTTCTGTGTCTGTGTGAGCCATTCATGATTTTTTATTTTTAAGGAGGCAGACTCACCAGCCTTTTCTTTTAAGCTCTGGACTTTGAATCTTTGTTGGAAAAGATTCTTCCCTACTCCAAGGTTATAAAGATTACAAGATGCTAACCAAAATAGGATTTTAAAACATTTTTTAGAATTTGATAACTTGGTTTTCATTTGCAAGAAAGTACAGGACCATCTAATAAAACATGGAGGCTGAGCACATGCATTTATTTCTCTTTCTCTCTTTTCCCTCCATTAAAATTAGAGTAAAGGAATAGATTCTTAAATATAAAGGGACAGGAAATGACAGATAAAAGCTGTCAACAAAATATGGGAAGATGGAAAGGGGTGAATGAGTCACAGGTAAGTTAGATTTTAGCTTCCTTTCCTTTGTTAACTGCTTGGTTGGGTGGGGAAGGGCACTGCAGAACTTCAGAAGGGCTCAGAACTGTCAACACCAGGTACTTTGGAAAGTTGTTGTGTGTGCCGTAGAAAACATGAATTTGTTGAAACTCTAGAGTCTAGACTCTAGACTCTCTTTCAGGGTTTCTTAATATTGGCACTACATATCTGATGGCTGAATCACAAATTATAAGACTGTTGTTCTAAATGTATATAGAAGAAAAATTTAAGATTATTATATCATTGAATTAAAAGTGACATAAGGTTTCTCTATTTTACTGACACTGGTAAAATATGACACCAGTAGACTATACTGGGTTGCTGCTTCTTCCATGTCAAGTCTGGGATATTTGAGGCAAAAAAATAAATATCCAAAGGGGTGATCATCATGTCCTTCCTTGTGTCCCGAGGTCCTTCACTGATCTGCCACCCTCTCTGCACCTTTCAGAATATTTTTGTCTTTTATATATTTTTATATTTTTCATTATGGTTTTAATTTTCATTTTCCTGATGACTAATTATGTTGAATATTTTTTCTGTGCTTGTGTGTCATTTATATTTTTCTTTGTGAAATGCCTTTTAAAATCTTTGTGGTTTTTTTTTTTTTCCCAGACTTTTGTCTTCTAATTATTGAACTATGTCTTAGCATATGTGTGTGCTCATTCCTGTCCAACTCTTTGCGATCCCACAGACTGTAACCCTCCAGGAGCCTCTGTCCATGGAATTTTCCGAGAATACTGAAGTGGATTGCCATTTCCTCCTCCAGGGGATCTTCCTGACCCAGGGTTTGAACTTGTATCTCTTGTGTCTCTTGCANTCCCTCTAACATAATATTTTTAACTTATCAAGTTGACATTAAAAAAAAAGAAAAAGGGGTAAACGTTGTTATAAGGAAAGCTGATTTAAAAATGCCAATCTTATGAAACTGCCCCAAAGAAAAACCAACACAGAAAACTGTGTTTCTAAGGATGGTCACTGTTAATAATAAGAAAAAATTTCAGAAATGGCTTAATTGTTCAGCAACAGAACAGTAGTTAAGTAAATACATAGGCATACCTTGGAGATACTGCAGGTTTAATTCTAGACCAACATAATAATGTGAGTATCACAATAGTGAATGACACAAATATTTTGATTTCCCAGTGCATATAAAAGTTATGTTTATACTGCACTGTATTCTGTTAAGTATGCAATAGAAATATGTCTAAAAACAAAAAACAACATATGTACCTTAATGATAATCTTTTTGTAATAATGACATCAAAGATCACTGGTCACAGATCACTATAACCAATCTGGTAATAATGAAAAGTTTGAAATATTGTGAGAATTACCAAAATGTGAGAGAGAGACACAAAGGGAGCAAATGCTGTGGGAAAAATACCACCAGGAGATGTGCTCAAGAGTTACAACAAACCTTCAATTTGTAAAAAACAAAAAACACACTATCTGCAAAGTGCAATAAAATGAGATATGCCTGTACATCCTGTACACCCAAACAGTAGAATATTATGAAATAACTTAAAAAATGGATGTTGACATTGATGTTCATGATGCATGGTTACTTAAAATAGTAGATTATAAAAATAAAAAATAAATGAAAATAGGTTGTAGAACAATATAATCTTAATCAGTAAATAATATTACTATTCCTTCTTACCACCACACATACATGAAAAAAAAAATCAAAAGGAGAATTCACAAAACTATTAACAGTTGGCTAATGTGGGTTGACAGAAGAAAAGGATTTTCACTTTTTAATTTGTATGCTTCTATATTGCTTGAAGTTCATGATTAGCATGTAGTACCTCTAAATTCACTAGAAAGGAATAAGAGTTAGCTTCTGAATGGAAAACTGAATCCCACTGATGCAGAGGAAACATGACTTACCTTCTCAATGAGAATTTACTCTGGGGAATCAAACACAATTATTTCAGTTGGTGGTGTCTTCATGGGCTTCCTTTTCATCTTTGGTAAAGGCTGACTGGGCAGCTATTATCTGTAGAGCTTCATCCTTCATTCCTTCCTGGAACTATTTAGTTTGAAGATCAGGACTTATATCTAATAAAACATATAACAGTGAAGGTAAAAAGGCCAGGTGTTCAGTGACCAGTATTATCACAAGGTTTAAAATTAGGGCATGATCAATAAAATGGGTCATCAAAAAAAGATTTGAGGAAGGTGGCACGACCTGAGTTGAGCCTTAAAGGAAGGGTAACACTTAGACAAGGGAGGAGGAGGCATAATGTGCCAAGGGAAGAAAGGTGTGTAGGCCAAGAAAGCACAACAGAAACAGCATGGACCTGAACCTGTCCCTTCTTCACAAGTCCAACTGCCTAGGTATAACTCAGGGATTCATCGTTCGGAATATTTTCCCTTATGCTACTTACTGTTTGTCCTCTAAACCCATTTTTGGTCCTTCTTTACCCTCCCTTGGACTCTGGACAGCTGACCTCCACAGCCTATAGCACCCAAGTCTTCTGCATTTCTTGTGGTTGGCCAGTGCTCTGGCTGGAAGTGGGAGGATGAGAGGAGAAAGAGGCCAGGGTATTTCTTCATTATTCTTTCCCTGCTTTGGTGGGATTCTGACAATAACCTATGACCAAGCTCCTGCAGGCAGCCCTTCACTTCTTAACTCCAGTAAAACTTTCAGCCTAGAGAAAGTCATGGTTCCTTTAAATCCGGCCATACCTTGGGACTTCCCCCAGTGGTCTAGTGGTTAAGACTCTGTGTTTCCACTGCAGGGGGTGTACGTTTGATCCCTGGTCAGGGAACTAAGATCCCCTTGTACCGTGCTGCTGCTGCTGCTGCTAAGTCGCTTCAGTCGTGTTCAACTCTGTGCGACCCCATGGATGGCAGCCACCAGGCTGCCCTGTCCCTGGGATTCTCCAGGCAAGAACACTAGAGTGGGTTGCCATTTCCTTCTCCAATGCATGAAAGTGAAAAGTGAAAGTGAAGTCGCTCAGTCGTGTCTGACTCTTCATGACCCCATGGACTGCAGCCTACCAGGCTCCTCTGTCCATGGGATTTTCCAGGCAAGAGTAGTAGAGTGGGGTGCCATTGCCTTCTCCGCTTGTACCATGTGGTAAGGCCAAAAGATATATATGTAGGGGGGTGTGTGTGTGTGTGTCTGTGTGCACTTAGTCGCTCAGTCATGTCTGACTCTTTGTGACCCCGTGGACTGTGGCCCACGAGGCTCCTTTGTCAATGGAATTTTCCATGCAAGAATAGTGGAGCGGGTTGCCATTCCCTTCTCGAGGGGATGTATGTATACACACACACATATATCTTCAGAATATATATATGTGTATATATATATCTTCAGAAATATTTAAAATCCCTGGATTATTAGAATTCCTTATCTTTTCTAGTCCTGTTGGAGTTGGGGAACTAGGAAACAACTTGTTTGATGGTTATTAGAGGAGGTGAATTTACTTTGGTTTTTATCATAGTGGTTAAGTATACTCTGTTGCCACACTGCCAAGATGTAACTCCTGGCTCTGCCACTTACCAACTGTGTGACCTGAGGCAGGTGGCTTAATTTTCTGTGCCTTACTCTTCCCATCTCCAGAATGGGAATGACAGGGCTGCTGTAAGTTATTAAATGAGGATGTGTGGGAAGTACTTAAAAGGATGCCTGGCAACAGAGTAAGTGCCATAAAGAGCTTGCTATTTTTATATTCAATCAACAAATATTTCTTGAGTACCTATTGTATGTCAAGCACTAAGACTGTAATGATGGACTAAAGTAACAAAAACAAAAAACTCTGCCGTCAGAGATTTAACCTAGTGGGAGCAGACTATGAAAACAGAACACACACACATATTGCCACGCCCTCTTCCCAAGGATCTTCCCAACCCAGGGACTGAACACACACCTCCTCAGCTCCTGCACTGCAGGCTGATCCTTTACCACTGAGGCACTGGGGAAGCACCACATACACCGCTCCCCTGTACCCCACATATATGTCCAGTGAATAACTGTTATGAAGAAGATAAATAAGATAAGGTGCAAGTTGCTGGGGGTGGTTCAATTATACACAGGCTGGCCAGGGCCAGCCTTTTTGCTAAGGTGACTGCGGGGGAACGAGACGTGAAGGCACTGAAGAAGAAAGCCATGTGTTGAAATGAGCAAAAAGTCTTCCAGGCAAAAGGAACAGTATGTCCATAGCCGAGGAAGCAGGATGATGCTACACCAGCTGGCTGGAGCAGTGAGCCAGGGGCAGGGTTTTAGGACAAAACATTAGAGAGGAAATCAGAGGCAGTCCTGTTGGAACTCAGGGAATGGCTAGGATTTAGGATTTTTAAAAAATATATATTTATTGTGTGTTTGGCTGTGCCAGGTCTTAGTTGCAGCACTTGGGATCTTGCAGCATTTGACCACCAAGGAAGTCCCAGGGTTTGGGGTCTTATCCTGACTAATGTGGAAGGCCACTGAAGGGGTCTGACTTACTACAGGTTCACACTCACTGCTGGGAAGAAGGATGGAAGCAGCTAGCAGGTAGGCACCACCATGATAGAAGGAGAGATGATGGTGACTGGGATTAGCGTATGGTAGTGGAGGTGGTAGTGGAGGTGGTACCCACTCCAGTGTTCTTGCCTGGAGAATCCCAGGGATGGGGGAGCCTGGTGGGCTACCGTCTACGGGGTCGCACAGAGTCGGACACGACTGAAGCGACTTAGCAGCAGCAGCAGCAGCAGTGGAGGTGGTGAGCAACTGCTCCTGTTCTAGACATATATTAAGAAGACCACTGATGAATTATATGTGATATGTAAGAATAACTCCAAGGCTTCCAGAAAACTGGAAGAACGGACCTGCCATTTACTTGGATGGGGAAGATGGTGGAAATCTGAAGCTTGGTCTTAGACAGACTAGGTAATAAAATGTCTGTCAAGCCACCTAGTAGTAGAGACGTCCAGCAGGCAGCTAGATGAACAACTACGGCGTTTGTAAGAGATTTGGCTGAAGATGTCATTTAGGGAGTACTGAGCATTTCTCTAAAAGCACGTTTGTTTAGTCAGTCAGGGAGTGAGTTAATTTGGGAACAGGCCTCATTGAGTCTGGAGGTTTGGGTCTCAGCGACGCATGGGTGGACAGCTACCGGAGTGATATCACAAATGAGTGATTTGTCCAGTTATTTTCGTAGACGAGGTTTCAGTTCCAGAAACACCTCGAACAGGATTTTCTGACTCAAGGTTTTAGTGAAGATCACTGTAAGAACGCAGAATGATATGAGCTTCCTTTCTTTTTCCCTTGCAGTTTTTTTTTTCATTTTGACTATTATTTTTTTAAAAGGACTTGGCTGTCCAAGTCCTAACTTACTCAGAAAGTTTCCCCTGGCCCTTATCCTAACGGTAGACCATGTTCAGGATGTGTGTGGTGTGTTTGTGTTTGGGGCGGGGCAGGGGGAAACACCTCGAACAGGATTTTCTGACTCAAGGTTTTAGTGAAGATCACTGTAAGAACGCAGAATGATATGAGCTTCCTTTCTTTTTCCCTTGCAGTTTTTTTTTTCATTTTGACTATTATTTTTTTAAAAGGACTTGGCTGTCCAAGTCCTAACTTACTCAGAAAGTTTCCCCTGGCCCTTATCCTAACGGTAGACCATGTTCAGGATGTGTGTGGTGTGTTTGTGTTTGGGGCGGGGCAGGGGGGGGAGGCGGCGGGTCGCCGTGTAGAGGAGACGAGGGTGGGCGGGGCCAGGAAACGCGAAGCTAGTTCTAACCAATGAACGGTGAGAAGTTAGTGGGAAGGCGGGGCCACCAGGTCCCCGAGTACCGAGCGGTGGACGGGGCCGCCGGACCGTAGGAACTCCCGGTCCTCAGGTGCCACCGGTGGACAGAAGACTCACCTCGAGCCATGGACCCACTCAGTGCTGTAACCCCGCGTTTCCTCGCTGCATAAATAGCTCGATTCTTATTCGGAGACACCCTCAAGGATCCCAGGCCTAGCGAACCGGAAGCCGACAAACAGTCTTGGTCCGGCCGCCTCAGGAGAGAGACACCGCCCTCCCGGACGGGCGCATGCGCGCTCTCAAGCCCGCGCGTCCCGGAAATCCGAGTTGATAAAACCGGGATCCCTGGGCCCAGCTTCGTTTCTGTCAGCCGGAGAGTTTTTGTTCTTCCCTATTCGCGTTTCCCAGCTGCTGCCACTGTCAGTGAGCAGCATGGCCGGCAAGTTTCCTGGGTCAGGATACGGTCCACTGAAGCAACGCTCCTCAAATTCGAAGTTGCGGCGGAGTCCGGGGATCTTGGTATAACGCAGATGGGATTCGGAAGGTAGCCTTGGAGTCCCACGTTTCCCAGGTAGTAGCGGTCCTGCTGGCCCCTGAACGACGCTGAGTAGCAAGGCAGTAAGGACAGGTGAGCGTGGATGGTGGCCGTGGCCACCCTAGGAAGGACCCTGTGCCAACATAGAAATTTACCGCCACGAATCAAGGACAGTTTTAAGCTGACTCCCCAACACGAGAGTAATTAAAAGATGTTTTCTTAACCAACTAAATATACGCAATGTACCTTTTCCTCTATGTTACATATTCATTGTAGAAATCTCATAAGATTTATCGCCTGATATTGGGTCTTTTCTGGCGGCTCAAACCGCAAAGAATTTGCCTGTAATGCGGGAGACCTGAGTTTGATCCCTGGGTTGGGAAGATCCCCTGGAGGAGGGCTTGGCAACCAGCTTCAGTATTCTTGCCTGGAGAAACCACATAGAGATGCTTGGCGAGCTACAGGCCATAAGATTGCCGAGTCGGACGCGACTGAGCGACTAAGCCCAAGCTGGTATTGATATTAGGTACTATCAGTGCTTACTGATAAAGCGTCTGCCCGCAATGCGGGAGACCTGGGTTCGATCCCTGGGTTGGGCAGATCACCTGGAGAAGAAAATGGCAACCCACTCCAGTATTCTTGCCTGGAGAATCCCATGGACAGAGGAGCCTGGTGGGCAGTCCACGGGGGTCACAAAGAGT
The DNA here is from genome assembly GCA_006408695.1 of Aepyceros melampus. Lineage (NCBI taxonomy): Eukaryota > Metazoa > Chordata > Mammalia > Artiodactyla > Bovidae > Aepyceros > Aepyceros melampus. The sequence goes on along the minus strand of SJXQ01007593.1, from coordinate 50,030 downwards.
CGGACACGTCTGAGCGACTTCACTCACTATCATTGCTATTTTTTTTTTTTCTTTTTAATATGTGTTTAAAGGTCTTCATAGCTGCATCTTCTACATGGTGTTTTGTGAGCATTTTTCAGTGTCATTAAATAATCTTTCTCCAACTTTTATGGAACATTTCAAGCATTACAGCAAAGTTTAGAGAATTTCAGGTGAAGCAATTCACAAAGAAAGGAGGAGTAGGTTGATTTTGCTCCCCAAAGGATTTTTGGAATGTCTGAAGACATTTTGAGTTGTCACAGCTGGAAGAGTGGTGTGCTTTGGGCACCTAATGGGTATAATCCAGGGATACTGCTCAACTTACCAGGGTGTACCAGGGTATACCCCGTACAAAAAACTCGCTGGTCTAAAATGCTGGTAGTGCTAAGGTTAAGAAACACCTCAACAATGCCTAACTAGGTTTGTCATAGATCTAATTCAGCCATCTCTTCTCTTTTAATGCATTTCAAAGTAAACTGCAGACATTAGTCAACTTCTAAGTACTTAAGCATGCATAAATTAGGATTTCAATTCTGTAGGGTTTTTTTTTACGTAAAAAGGAAATGTATATCTTAAATATATATTTGCTGAGTTTTGACAAATTCATACACCTTGGTAACTCAAATCCTATTAAAATGTAGAACATTACAGCACCCCAGAAAATTCTTTCAGGTTCCTTCCCAGTCAGTCCTCAAGGAACTCAACAGGCAACTATTAGTCTTTTTTTTTTTTTCTTCCCCACACCATAATTAGTTTTGCCTGTTCTAGAACTTAATAGGGAGAAGACAATGGCACCCCACTCCAGTACTCTTGCCTGGAAAATCCCATGTAGGGAGGAGCTTGGTGCGCTGTAGTCCATGGGGTCGCTAAGAGTCGGACACGACTCAAGCGACTTAGCAGCAGCAGCAGAACTTAACAGAGATGGAATTATCCAGCAGGTACCTTTGTGTAAGGCTTCATTGTGTGTACCCATGTTCTTGTGTGTATCAGTAATTTCATTTATTCCTTAGCTGTATCCACTCAGTGACTATACCTCAGTTCTTCCATTCTTCTTTTGATGAAGACATGGGCCATTTGCAGTTTTTTGGCTATTATGAGTAAGGCTGCTGTGAATAGTCAAGTACCAGCATTTCTCATGACTGAATTTCTTCAGTAAATATTAAGCATTATGTTCCAAACACTTCTAGGTTCTAGAGATATAGCCATGAGATATAGAACAAGACAAAGATGTCCCCATCTCAAAGAGCTTAGGTCTGCTTGCTTCTGGGGCAGGGGAGAAAGGAAATGGCACCCTACTCCAGTATTCTTGCCTGGAAATCCCACAGGAGGCTGGCGGGCTACAGTCCATGGGGTCGCAGAGTCAGTCAAGACTAACACACACACATAACGTCAGGGCGGTGGGGTAGGGGGTAAATACATAGATAACTATGAAACAAAAATACCAGATGGTGATAAATGCTGGGTAGAGAAGTAAAATAAGGTGATGTGAGCGACAGGGTAGCCATGTTACCTATGTTTTTCAGCCAATTTCTTTTTGTGAAGTGACTTTTAAAGTGTGAACAGAATTAAAAGGTCAAAAGTGAATGGCATTTTAGGTGTGGTACAACGGCCCTAAGGCCACTTTAGAAAAGCGGGGGGAGGGAAAAAAGGCCTTTGTGCTAAATGATGAAAACTTAAAAAATTATATAAGCAGTATAGAGCAGGAGTGCCGTTTACCCCCCAAATTTAACCATCATTACTCTGGCCAATTAGACAGGTTAGGGTGCCACTTTCTTAACCTACGTTTATCAGATTACTAACAACAATGACTATTTATTCGTATCATGTTTTTATTGTGAATTACCTGTTTTATATCCTTTGCCTGCTTTTCTATTGGGACCTGCATCTTTTCCCCTAGTGATTATTGTGTCTTCTGCATAGGACTAAACTCCAAGGCGACGAAAGCCTATGTTTATTTCACTTTACAGAGGGCTTGGCACTTATTTCTAACGCATAAACAGTAAATATTTGTAAATTTTACCTTGTCAGCAGGGTTAGTTCAAGACTATATACTCAATTTTAGAAGTCGGCTGGTCAGAATTTGGGAAAATGAGTAAAATTTAAATGTCCCCCTTCAAATGTGATGTGTTTGAATAAGGTAACCATCCAGGAGACTACAAATGTCTGACACCCCCAGGGACCTATACTTTAGAACTATTTAAATAACCCAATAACCACAGTGGGGCCAGTGGTAAAGAACTCGCCTGCCAATGCCGGAGACACAAGAGACACGGGTTTGATCCCTTGATTGAGAAGATCCCTTGAGTAGGAAATGGCAACCACTTCGGTATTCTTGCCTGGAAAATTTTATGGACGAAAGGAACCTGGTGAACTGCAGTCCACGGAGTCGCAAAGAGTCCACAGGACTGAGCGCACAAGCACCTAATTACCGGAAGCGAAGGAAAAAAAAAAATCATTGACAGCCAAGTCAGTCACAAGCCACCGCGTTTAGACTTCCGGCGCGAGTCCCGCGCAGGCGCCGATTAACTAGCGTCAGTGCCGCCGGGCCCGAGGGGCACAGCCCTTCCCATAATGCCGCGTACCGGAAGTTGCTTTCCAGGGGTCATGCTGGCTTCTGCTCTGTCGCTTTCAATTCGTCACCGGGGAGAAAGACGGAGCAGGCTGCCCGGCCCGAGGGCCCATTAGGGGATGCAGCAATGGGCGCTGTTGCTGTGGGTGAGTTCCGCTCCCACTGCCTTCGCAGTCACCACTCGCATGACTTCACCGCGCCCGGGAGCCCGAATTTTCCTACCCCGACCTCGTTCTCTCCTCGAAGGCCCCTCTGCCTTTAAGCACGTTACCTGGCCTCGGCCCAGTACCGCGTTCTCATTGGCCTCACGTCCTGTCAGTTCCAGGAGCTGACCAATGAGTTGTCGGTGCTGGCGCCCTCCTCGACCCAGTGGACCCCGAGGTTCCCCCCGTGGGTGCGGAGCAGTTGGAAGGGAAGGGGAGGTGTGTCGGGCTTCGTGCGGCCGCGGACTCCTCTTAACGAGTTGGCGCTGAGTTTTCCGCCGTGTCCGCTTGTTGCTTATTAGGACAGGCAGGAGCTGTCGTCTAGACGATTCAGTGCTCCCAGGGTAGGACACATCTTCGCGAAACTTGAAAGCCCTGTTTTAGCCCCGCTGACAGACGTTTTCCAAACACATGCATGTTTAATGGATCCCAGGCAGGCGTGGGAAATACTGGAAGGGCGGAGAGGGAAGGGAACTGGGTTAATATGAGAGCCGGCAAGACCAGCTATGATTTACCTTTTGCGTGGAGCCCTGCAAAGGGTAATTTGACCCAGAAGGTAACGCTCATCTGAAGACTCGCCTGAAAACTTGAATAGGTTTATGGATGTTTTATAGATGGGAATACTCACAGTACTGTTTTCACAACTCGTTAGATGCCCTTTATAGTTGTCAGAAATTTATTGGGAGCTCTTTTTTTCCACATTGAAGCAGTCCCCCTACTGTCCTCTGCCTGCAGCAATTACAGTTCGTCTTTCAAGTTTTCCTTTGGCGTCTGAGCGACTAGCAGGTCCAAAACCAGATTTGCTAGTGCTGCTTCACTGCTGCAGAGTTCTTCATTCTTTACCTTTTTCTTTCTCACCGGGATTTGTATGATTCATTCTTGTACACCTACCTTTGCACCTTATAATCATCCTTAATGCCACAGGTACTCTTCTCTTTTTCTGTTTCAATGCAAGAAGTATTTCTGGATCTGCTATATGTTAACACCATTCTAAATGCTCTAGGTGATTCAGAAGTAAGGCCTAAAACACTTTCTTGCTCTTAGAACTATAGATTCCAGATAAGAGAAATGACACATGTCCAGGTAAAAGATTTAAGAAGCTTAGAACTATAGATTCCAGATAGAGAAATGACACATGTCCAGGTAAAAGATTTAAGAAGCATCTCACTTAGGTATCTGATTAGGGTTCAAGATGAATAGCGCACACTGAACACTGGGAAAGCAGTTGAGTGGTTTATTTAAAGTCAACTGGTTGCCTAAGTCTCCTCTGAAATGAAAATCTTGGAGGAATGGGGAAGATTTGGATAGATGGAACGAACTCCCAGCTAGAGAGTAAAGGCTTAGAGGTGGAAGCCAAGGTGTTTTGGAGTGGAGGATTCAGAAGAGTCCGTGGGATTCTGCCTTGGAATCAAAAGATCTATGATTTAAGTTCCATTTCTGTCACCCTGTGATCTTTCATCATTTTGAGTTTAGTTCTTTAGCACAATGCTCCATTTAAAGGCTTTTGTGAAAATCAAATGAGATAATATTTATGAAAAGGCTTTGAAAATCCAAAGCACTGTGTGACTAAACATTAGCAGTTCTTTTCTGAGAAGTAATGAGAGTCAGGGTTACCAGGGTGTTGAGGATAATTTATAAGGGACTATGAGTGCACAGCACAGGAGAGTGGGTCAAAAACTGTCAAGTACTTTGAATCAGGAGAGTGATTTGATGAAAATGGCATCATTGGAAGACATTGTCTGTACTAGAATGCAGCACAGATTAGAGGGAGTTGGATTGGAGGGAGGCAAGCATTTGGGTGCTGTTCCTCCCCCACCCTCTCTGCCAAATCAGATATACCCTCATTTTGTATATAACCATATAGTTGTGTTCTGTTAATAAATACATTGGTTTTGTATAAATGAAACTTTGTTAATGTTTTATCTTTGGAAAGGGTAACAGTTAATGATTTGGCACTCATTTTTCTTACAAACCTTGTGGGATTACTGTGAATTACCCTCACACATTAAGAACTAAAGGAGGAATATTTTTAAGACTGTAAACCAGAGCAAGATGACAGCTACCTTTCAGAATTAATTGAGAAGTGTTTTAAAAATATATGTCCCACATCCTACTTTCCACTTATGCAATCAGAATTTTCATAAGCATGCCAGGTAAAATAATTATTATAGTCATTTAAGTAATTTTGACACTAAGTTATTCTAATGTATGTAAACTACAACTTTTCAGCATCATTATTAGGTAGACCTGTATGTACTTTCATTATTTTTCATGTGTTCTGATTTTTAATTGTTGACTGAAGAGGTGATTTGGTATTAGCTAGATTTGTCATTCTTGCCTGGAAAAATCCCATGGATGAAGGAGCCTGGCAGGCTACAGTCCATGGGATCACAAAGAGTTGGACATGACTTAAGTGACTTCACTTCACTTCAGATTTGTCATATCATTTCAAACTGATTTTGTCAAGAATATAGTAATGTAGATGGCTGAGAATACAGATGTAGTCAGTTTTCAGTTAACATCCATAGGAAGTTCTGGTGTGGGAAGATGCAGAACAGTGTATCATACTATATATTTGGCTTTGAAACTATTTTGCAAATTTTCTAACTCCCTCTAGGAGATTGTTTTCAGAATTATTTTAATTTTCTTTGAGAAATTATAAATCTAATTGTACTGCCTGCAGGAGCTAAGAAAGATAGCTTTGAAGAAAGGGAAATTAGTTTCAAAGTGCTGCCACCATTCCACATTTATGTAGTGAGAAGTTGAGTTCCTAATAGTGTAAAGTGTTAAGGCTTCAAGATCTGTGTAAGAAGATACAAATTCTCTCCAGACCTTTACATTTATTGAAAACCTCTTACATTACTAAAAATCAGTTTCCTAAGCTATGAAAAACAGAGGTAATACTCTACTTCGGGGGTTCTTACTGAAAACAATGATATATGTGAATGGTCTTTGTAACTTATAAAGTATGATAGATACACAAAATAATGTGGGTTTAGTTATGTTACTGTATCCTAGAGAACTGTAAACTTTTTTTTTTTTTTGGTCAAGCTAACTTTGTCTTGTTTTCTAGATTGTTATTTTGTGTCAGTAAGTAACCCCTAAAGTGCCAACATGGGAAAGAAACGGACAAAGGGAAAAACTGTTCGAATTGATGATTCTTCTGAATCTTTAGGTATATTTCACCAATTAAATCTTTTAAGTAATGTTTGTATCCCTAAATGGACATCTATTTTAATACGTAAAAATGGGATCAAAGTGTTTTGATTATGTTATTTTGTAATTTGCATTTTAACTTAATGTTTGTATAGACATGTAATTTAATAGTCTGCACAACATTTTTAATGGTGTGATATTTATTCCATTGATATAGAAGACTATGGGTGCTTATTTCATGATTTATTTGGGTAATCCTCCACTGTTATAAATGTAGGTAATCTTCAACTTTTCAGTGTTATGAATGGAGTAATAGTAAATGTTTTTGTAGCTCAAACTGTGTACATCTGGTTATCTTCTTGGTACAGATCCTAGAATTAGAATCGCTGAATTGAGGTATAAATATTTTCAAGATTCTTTTGGATCTATTGCCATTCAGAGATGTATTACTAATATAGGGGCCCCCTAGCAGCATAACAGAGTACACATTTCTCTGAACCTTTAATGACACAGTTTGGTATTATTTGTAAAAAAATCTTTGCTGATTTGCTAGTTGAAAAAGAATATTTTTTTTTTCAGTTTGTGTTGTTTTGACAACTTACTGGGCTTTAGTAATTTTTTACATGATCTCATTTGCATTTGTATTCTCTTGGTGCATATTCATTGGACATAAAGCTAATTGTACCACTTGATGAGTTTCTAAACCTCCAGGAGCCATGAAAAACTGAAGCCTTTTAGAGTGGCTTGCATAGCCTGTTACTGATCTAGCCCCAGTGGGGTTTTCAGTCTCAGGTCCTGCTGCTCATTATTTCACTTGTGACTGCCATTCTGAGAAGAGAGCATGCCCTTTTACATTTTATACCTCCATCCCTTTGTTAATGGGATGTGGCCTTTTCTGGGTCAGGAAAATCCCCTGGAAGACGAAGTGGTAATGCAGTCCAGTATTCTTGCCTGGAGAATCCCATGGACAGAGGAGCCTAATGGGCTACGTCGATGGGGTCGCAAAGAGTTGGACACAACTGAGCAACTAAGCACAAGGCCTTTTCAGATTGTTTACTCCATGAAATCATAGTTTAAACTATGAGCTTGAAATTTAAAAGACTTAAATCCAAATTCTAGTATAGCCACTCAGTAGTTATGTGACCTTGGGCACTAACTTTGAGGTTTCTCATCTATCATTGGGGGTAGTACAGTCTGCTTTTTGTGGTGGTTGTGTAGATTAAATGAGATGATGTGTGTAAACAATTAGCACAATGTCATGCTCATAGTAAGTGCTTAATCAGTATGAGAAATGTTTATGATTATACATATCTCCCAAGATTGTACTGGCATTTCCTCTTCTGTGAACTTCCGTTGACTTTAGCCTTCTCTTCTTGTGCTGCTATAGGATGTCTAGCACTGCTCCCTAGGTGGTGCAGTGGTAAAGAATTCGCCTGCCAATGCAGGAGACATAGGAGATGGGTGTTCAATCCCTGGGTTGGGAAGATCCCCTGGAGAAGGAAATGGCAACCTACTCCAGTATTCTTGCCTGGAGAATCCCATGGACAGAGGAGCCTGGCGGACTACAGTTCATGGGGTCGCAAAGAGTTGGACATGACTGAGCAACTAAGCACCCATGCATATGCATATAGCATGTCTAGAGATTCCTGTGCCTTCACTTATTTGCTTCTCCTGCAAGAATGTGAGCTGCTCAAACAAAGAGCTGTGAGTTGGTCACTTTTTCGGTTGTATTGTCTATTAGAGTCCAGACATGCAGCAGTTGTATTGTTGACTGAATGAGGGACCTTCTCTGTAACCTTATAAAATGAAGAGGATAATAGATACAATTAATAAATTGAAGTGAATTTAGAGTGGTGGTGGTTATACCTAGAACTTCAAAGCTTGTATGAGATCTTTCTTACATAACATCTCATGATCAAATATCAGAAAAAAATTTAAGTTTTTAGGTTATCTAACAAGTAGTTTATAGAGTAAATTCATTTTTGAAGTTGAAATCAGGTGTAAGTTTTGAGATTAACTGAAGAAAGTCATATTCTACCTCATATTTATTATTTGTTTTAATAGAACCTATGTGCAGACACATTAGAAAAGGATTGGAACAAAGTAATTTGAAAAAAGCTTTAGTGAATGTGGAATGGAATATTTGTCAAGATTGTAAGACGGACAATAAAGTAAAAGATAAATCTGAAGAAGAAACAGAAGAAAATCCTTCAGTTTGGCTGTGTCTTAAATGTGGCCATCAGGTATGCTTAGATTCTGATTGATTCGGGATTGTATTAAACTTTCTGAACTTATTTTAGAAGATATTACCTAAAAGCTTGCTATGGGTGACCAGAATGTGTGTCGGCGTAGTTTGTGTTCCCTGGGGAATAGGTTCTGAGACCTGTGTGTAGGGGGTTTACTGGGGAGTATCCTCGGGTACTATACTAGGAAAGCAGGGAGAGAAGCAGGCTTAGGTGCAGGCAGTGCTCCAGGGCCTCAGCTGAACCCACAGTGGAGTCTGGTCTTCAGGGAAATCCTGAACTGCGGCGTGGGGCCGAGTCTCTGTCCTTGTGCCTAGACCAGTCATTGGATGTTGGTTGCTTCTGGGGAATGGAACTGATGGTAAGGAAGGCAGCTTCGTTCCACTGAGGATAATTCTTGGGGATGGACAGACTGAGCCGAGACCTGTCCCCAGGCCACATTTCTGGCCTCTGGGGAATGAATACCTTGGGTCTGGTGGTATCTGGGTGGCAGAACAGTCACAGGTATCATGATACTAAAGATAGGAGGGTCTCTTAATCAACCTTGGTGGTGGTGAGTTTACCTGTGAGGAAACTGGACTGAGCGGTGGTAACATTTTCTAAAACTACAGTCTAGTATCACAACCAGGATATTAACATTGATACAATCCAACAGTCTTAATCAGGTCTCCCCAGCGTTACTTCTCTTGCTTCGTGTGGGGGTGTATGTGTGTTGTGTATGTATCAAGTGCTGTTCGGTTCAGCACCTGTGTAGATTCGTATCCACCACCACTGTCAGGGTATTGAAAAGTTCCGACATCACATGGAGCTCTTATGTTGCCTTTTAAAAATCATACCCACCTCTGGACTGCCACCCTTCCTCCCAGCCCCTCACAACATCTAGTCTGTTCCCTACTCCTAAAATTTTGTCATTTCAAAATGCTGCATAAGCGGGATCATGTGATACACAACGTTTGGGGACTGACTTTTTTTGCACACTTCTGAAGGTTTTCCCAAGTCCTGTGTCTCAATGGTTGCTTCTTTTTTCTTGCTAAGTGGTATTCCATGGTAGAGGTGTACCACGGTTTGTTCACCCATTGAAGGACATCTGGGCTGATCTCCGTTTTTGGTGATCATGAGTAAAGCTGCTATGAACATTTGTGTACACATTTTTGTATGAATTTAATTTAAGATTTCATTTCTCTGGGGAAAGTGTCCAAGAGTGCAATTGCTGGGTAATATGATAATTAAATGTTTAGTTTTTAAGATACTCCCAAGCTTTTCCAGAATGGCTGTCCTATTTTATATTCCTCCCAGTAGTGTTTTAAGTGATCCGCTTTCTCCATCCTTGCCAGCATTTAGTATTGTCACAGTTTTTTATTTTACCATTCTGATAGGTAAGATCTCACTGTGGCCAGACAGTTACAAAACTTTATGTTAGCATTTTTATTTATTTGTATTTGAAAAGTTGTCATTTAACCTGTTAGATACATATGATGAGCATGAATATATTTTACTACTACAAATTTTCCATAATGCATTTCCTATTATAAAATTTATTTATTTGCTAGTTTTTTAATTCCTTGGGATAAGACAGTATCAGTATTAACTGTTAACTTTCATCCCAGTAGTTATGTTTTACAGTCTTAGTACAGGATTCTCAGTTATTAAGGTATCTCATGTTTATTTCAGATAGCCTCAATTGGTGTTAGAATTTTCAAAATCAATACCAAATTGCAGTTCATTTATTTTAGAACTAAATGTTGAATGGGATAAATTCAATCAGTAGGTTTGCTATCATAGTTAAAGGGTTAGAAGCCATTGATGGATATTTCACCCCCAAAGTAATATTTTTTTAAGAGCTGCAGTAGAGACAGGACCACTTATGGTAGTGTCGTTGGAGAGCTGAAGGCCTGGTTCAGATAGATATACGGTGAAGATGTGCTGCTTAGCTGGGGCTAATCAGCTGGAGGTGAACAGTCTGGTCCTGTTCTCTTGTGAATACGCCTATACAGATGTAGGTGGAAGTCTCCCACTTGTTCAATTAATGCTTATTGACCGCCCTCATTTTGCTAGTCTTTGGTAATAGATTAATTCTGTTTTTCATGCCTTCAGTATTTATACTCCTGCAGAAGGAGTGTGAAAGGAAAGAAAGGATAGCAACATTAACAGCTTTACTGTAAGGTAGAAGATAAGGCATGCCCTCAGGAACGTGCACCATGTTTTGTGGGAGTTTGTCTATAGGAAGAACAGTGTTTCCTCATCTGGGAAGCTGGGCATAGGCTTCTAAGAGGAAGTGGCCTCTGAGCAAGATCCTGAAGACCAAGTGGGATTTGATCCATGGCAGTAATGGTAAAGAATTTCAAGACAGATGGAATAATGTGAACAAAACTGTATTGTGGAAGCGAGGTGGTTTTAGCTAGTAGGTGATACTCAAATAGAATATGGGCACTAACCCTGGAAAGGTGAATTGGGGTCCAAAGGGATCAAGTTTGTTGAGTAGGTTTGCTGAGAGTAGTTCATCACTTTTAAATTGAGTTTATGAACAGAGCTTTATTTAGGACTATTAAACTGAAAAAATAAGTATGGAAGAAACGTTGACGTTAGGAAAATATTTAGGAAGATGTTAAGGAGTCTAAATTAGTACTAGTGAATGATTGCACTAGCATGGCTTAGCTAGGACTGGAAAGGACAAGCTGGAGCGAAAGAGTACTTCTAGTGTGTGGTTTTCCAAGTACCTTCTTCCCTAAATGTCCTCGGGAGCCTCTTCATATTTAAGTTCTAACAAAATCTGGACTCTGCTAGAGTCTCAAGTTTAATTTTAAAATTATAAGAATGGCAGGATTTCTTGATCCACCTCCTTATTCATTGTAGATTGTGAATTCTCTCCTGGTGAGTTTGTGGCTTTGAGTTTTATGATTATGATTCTCTAGGGCTGTGGCAGAAATTCTCAGGAGCAACATGCTTTGAAGCACTACATGAAACCAAGATCTGAACCTCATTGCCTGGTTCTTAGTTTGGACAACTGGAGTGTATGGTGAGTTTCAACTCCTGTGCCCATTTGCTGGAAATTATTTGAAATGTTGGAGAATGGAGGTGTTTGAACTGTTTTAAAGAGCAAGAAAGTTCAAATTTTTTTTAGTATTTGTTTACATACCATCACTTTCAGGCTTCCCCGTTGGTTTAGTAAAGAATCTGCCTGCAACCCAGGAGATGCAGGAGACTTGGGTTTGATCCTTGGGTTGGGAAAATCCCCTGGAGGAGGAGCTGGCAACCCATTCCAGCATGCTGGCCTGGAAAATCCCACGGACAGAGGAGCCTGGCAGGCTGCAGTCCACAGGAGCTCAAAGAGCGACACAACTGAGCTACTGAGCTCATACGCATGCATCACTTTCAGAAAGCTGGAGAGTGTGATGTTATGAGAAGTTTTTGCTTAGTATTATACAAACACAACAATTATAGCATGTAGAAGACATAGGAATTTTTACCCTTCGTTTTTCTCTCGTGATATTACAAAGCATGTGGTGGAGTTGGGACACTAAGAACAAATTCCAGATAAACTGAGATAATAAATTTTGGCAATGAATTTGCATGAAAATATTAGGCTGGTTTTTTTGTCTTTGAACATCATTAAAATTTTACATCTTTAAAAACCATTTACATAGCACTGTTCACTGAACGTGCACAAGTGCTCTCACTTCAGTCATGTCTGACTCTTTGTGACCCTGTGGACTGTAGCCCACCAGGCTCTTCTGCCCATGGGATTCTCCAGGCAGGAATACTGGCCTGGGTTGCCTTGCCCTCCTCCAGGAGATCATCCCCATCCAGGGATCAAACGTCTCTCTTGTCTCCTGCATTGGCAGACAGGTTCTTTACCACTAGCGCCACCTGGGAAGCCCATTCACTGAACATCATTTGTCCGTTGTAAAATTTGTTAATTTTGATAATGTAGGTCTGTAATTTAACATATGATTAGAAAAAACTTTCACATTATAAACAATCATTTCTGTAGCATGTTTGGAGCATTTTCACAGTATTTATATGTAGCTGTAATTCAGGCTAACTTTAACAGTACAGCAGAGTTAATATGTATAGTTGTCTTCAAGAAAACATAGCGTTTTTATTTTCAGTTTCTTTACTGGAATAGTTTGAGGGTTGCACACTTTGGGTCCCCTGGATTAAAATTAGTCTCCTTTTTGTGGCTGTCAGTTTGTCACTTTTCTTCTCTGGGATCTTTTGGGACACAGGTGTTACCTATGTGATGATGAAGTCCAGTATTGTAATTCAAACCGATTGGGTCAGGTGGTTGATTATGTTAGAAAGCAGGCTGGTAATACAACTCCAAAATCAGGTAAAATCATTTATTTCTTAATATAGACTGTAATGTTGATATATATTATCTGTGGGTATTTAGTGTCACATACTGTATCATTGCATATAGCTGAATAACATTATTAATGATTGATTTCAAACTGTGAAACTATCTTTGATTAACAACGTAAAACAGTAAGAACATAGATAATTATAAGGAGTTAGAAGGGAATCTGAGAAATAATATAGTCATGTATGATGAAGAGTCTGGGTTAGCGATGAGCAGTAACTCCACACTCCCAAACCCTGGCACAGGGCTTAGACAGACTTGCCTCATAAGGAGTTTATCTTTCTACATTGTTTGGATGCTGTGAAAGTTGGTGATGGGCAGGGAGGCCTGGCATGCTGCAGTCCATGGGGTCCGAAGACTAGGACTGGACTGATTGAACTGAACTGAACTGCTATATTGTATGGATGCTGTGAAAGTAAAGTGCCTATGATTCCTTCAGAAGGCCAGATACTTCTCGGGTTTTTTCATTCATTATTAAGTTAATAGGGTTGGTTTTCATCATGTGCTTTAAAAGCTCCTTTAGATTTTTACCGTCCCAGAGGTATCTTGTGTGGAGCCAGAATTGTTTGTTCCTAACTTCAAGATTAGTTTTTTGTGTTTTTTTTAGTTAATGTAATTGGCTGCACCCGGTCTTAGTTGTGGCATATGGCATCTTTGATCTTGGTTGCACTATGCTGGAACTTTTAGTTTCTGGGGCTTCCCTGGTGGCTGAGAGGTTAAAGCGTCTGCCTGCAATGCGAGAGACCCGCGTTCGATCCCTGGATCGGGAAGATCCCTGGAGAAGAAAAAACCTACTCCAGTATTCTTGCCTGGAAAATCCCATGGCCGGAGGAGGCTGGTGGGCTACGGTCCACGGGGTCGCAAAGAGTCGGACATGACTGAGCGACTTCACTAATATGGGATCTAGTTTCCTGACCAGGGATTGAACCCAGGCCCCTGCATTGGGAGTGCAGACTCTTAACCAATGAACCACCAGGGAAGTCTCCAGGGTTAGTTTTCCACTCTCAGACTTCATTTAAAAATTTACTTCATGTCCATGTTCTTTGCTTGATTGTTTTATACTCTGATTTCTACAGGGTAAGATTGCTTATTTGTAAAAAACATTTGTTCAGTTAAAAGGGGATTTATACTGAATACTGTTTGGTTTGCCTATGTCAGTTCTGAATATTTTTGGTTTATTGGTTTTTCTCTCTTGATGGTAATTTATTTGTAATAAAACATTTAAAATCAAACAGGTGGCAAATCATGTTATTAGGTAAAATTCACAAATTCTGTCCCAAGTATATCTTTGCATTTGGTATGGGTGTCTTGCACATTTTGCTAAATCATTTCTTTTTCTTCTTTTTTTTTTTAAGCAGCAAAAGATAATGGTAATATTGAACTTGAAAATAAAAAGCTAGAAAAGGAGAGTAAAAATGAGCAAGAGAGAGAAAAAAAGGAAAACATGGCAAGAGAAAATCCTTCCATGAATTCGACTTCCCAAATAACTGTGAAAGGACTCAGTAATTTGGGAAATACATGTTTCTTCAATGCAGTTATGCAGGTGCCAATGTTAATATTTCCCCCCTTTAAAAGATCTTAGTATTTTCCTCATAATCCTAGGATGTCTTTGCATATTTGCTATTGATAATATTGAGCTTTTCCCTCACACATAGTTTCTTCCTGTGTTTTCAAAGAAAATTCAAGGGAATGTTTACTTTACATGACAGTAAAACCCTGTGCTAAGCACTGGCATGCCAAAGGGTTCAAAACAACCGTAGCCCGTGCCGTCCTAGAACTGTCACCTGGGCGTTAGAAACACAAGGGAGCCAAGTGCAGAAATAAATTCCTGGCTACATGTGGTGGTGGTGGTAGGGGTAGGGTAGCTACTTCATAGTAGGTGGTTGGGAGAAAGACCTGAGGTGATAGCTAAACTCAGGACTGAAGTATTTATGAACCAGTTAGAGTCGGGGGAAGAGCATGATGTTACTTTGTATGTAACAGACACAATAAAAGTTGCAGTGTTGATGGTGTTTTTCTGTTTTGGAAGAATAGACACTTAAAGTATTTGACTGAATTGGTTTGCCTGTAAATTTTCCTTTTTTTTCCATCCTGCATTCCAGAATTTGTCACAAACACCAGTGCTTAGAGAACTACTAAAAGAAGTAAAAATGTCTGGAACAATTGTAAAAATTGAACCACCTGATTTGGCACTAACAGTATGTACTTTAAATTTTTCTTCTTTTCTTTTCCTCTCTGAGTAGCAGCATTTTAAATTATTTTTAAGAACTGGTGCTCGTTTTTACCTCTTTTATTTAAGGGACCAAGTTAAATTTTCAGGCTAATGGATATTTATGAGGGGCCTTTATGTGTGTTTGCTCCTGAAAGCCCTCTGCTGTGCTGAGTGTTTGGCTTCCTTCTGGGGAATGCTGCTTATGAAGCTCTGAGCACGTATTATCATTTTGAACTTCTTTTAAGGTGACTGATATGCTGTGTAGTGAAATGAGTTTTACCTTCTCCATTTTTATTTACATTTTGATTTAGCTCTTTCAGTTCCTAGGCAATAAGTTCCTGATAAGATAAAACAGTAAAACTGAATTCTTTATCAGAATAGTTAAGGACTAAAAACTTTCTCCATCTTTTGATGTACATTTTGAACTTTTAATTGGAACAGCTCTATCAGGAACATAGGAATATAGGTTGACAAGTTACATTTTGATAAACCATTCTAAAATTTGACTGAAGAAAGTAATTTTTATTCCCATATTCAGGAACCGTTAGAAATAAATCTTGAGCCACCAGGCCCTCTTACGTTAGCCATGAGCCAGTTTCTTAACGAGATGCAAGAGACCAAAAAGGGAATCGTGACACCTAGAGAACTCTTTTCTCAGGTCTGTAAAAAGTGAGTATCCATATTGATTGTGCTTTCAGTGCATCAGTAAGAAGCTGGGAAATAATATGAAAAATTAATAAGATTAGAGTTAATGCAGTAGATAATATTAAAGCATGGTTTAAAAAATCATATACTTTGTGTGAAAATTAAATCTGCTTAGAGTGTTGTTGGACTAAAAAATTTTGAGAAACTGGAACATGCCAAAATTTGGGATATGATCCTAAGATTTTATAATAAATAGTTTCATTTTAGTGGACTCATCATAGGTTTTCTTTCTTCTCTGTAGAGCAGTGCGATTTAAAGGCTACCAGCAACAGGACAGTCAGGAGCTGCTCCGCTATTTATTGGATGGAATGAGAGCAGAAGAACATCAGGTTAGCATATTTTGACCAGTGTATTTTGTAATCTTATCTTCATTAACTTGTCTGTTATTTGATGTCTTAGGGTTATTAGAGCAATGAAAATTAGTTATTGAGGCCATTATATTAATTTTTTTTTCTTCACCAGCCTTTTCAACCAGTGTATTGTCTTTCCTTTTTTATTTATTTATGTTTCTTCTTTTCTTTTTCTTGGCTAGTATATTTTAATTATTAAATGAATGAAGGGAATTAAAAATGATTCTTTTCATGATGCTTTTTATTTTGCTCGCTGTTTGCATCATTATTGTTTTCTAAGGGTTGACATTGTAGCCTATGTCAGGAGAGATACAAGTATGGAAAATATTCCTCTCCAGACTATTCCCAGTTGCAGTGCAGCCTTACTCTGAGTGTGATTTAACACTCTTTTTAATTTGGGAAGTATTTTTATTTTGTAAGAGTCAGGGAGCATTTGTTGCATTGTAAAATTTTTGTTAATTGCCAGGATGTAAAGTAATTTTGGGGAGGGTGTGTGTAAATATAATTAGTAATAGTAATAACACAGTGATAACGATACTTATTTTGCTTTTATTTTTTGTCGAGCACTGTTCTCAGTGTTTTATGAATGACCTTGCTCAGTCCTTACAGCCATTCTGTGAGGCACATGCTACTGTCATTTTTCTTACTCCATAGATTATGAAGCTAGGATATATGGAAGTTCATTGCCTGGTTCAGGGTCACCCAGTAGTGGTGGAGCTGGGCTTTGAGCACTGGAGTCTGTCCCTATAGTTCTCTGCTTCTGGGATTTCAGGTGGCTCAGGAATCTGCCTGCCAGTGCAGGAGAGGCAGGAGATGCAGGTTTGATCCCTGGGTCTGGAAGATCCCCTGGAGGAGGCAATGGCAAAATTTTGCATGGGAATTTTCTGCAAGTATTCTAGCATGGGAAATCACATGGACAGAGGAGTCTGGCAGTCTGTAAGCCATGGGTTCGCAAAGAGTCGGACACGGCTTAGCAACTGAGCACACGTGCACTCTGCTTCTAGAACATGGTATTTCAGTGGTCTTTTTCAAAGGAGATGGGCATGTGCTTAGAAACTTTGGTTAGAGTAGGTAAAATCTTGAAATGATAATACAGTGCCTTTGCTCAAGGGTTATTGTTTTTTAAAGTATATTTCTTTTTAGCTCCTGGAATTAATTTTGAAAATGTGATTTTAAAAATACTAATTTTTATTTGGTAATTTTGGGGTGCTAATGTTTGATCATTTTCTTTACTTGATTACATATTTTCTAAGGAAAATAACTATATTTAATAGTGTATATATTTATTTTATTACTTTTAGAGAGTGAGTAAAGGAATTCTTAAAGCATTTGGTAATTCTACTGAAAAAGTGGATGAAGAACTAAAAAATAAAGTTAAAGGTAATGTCTGACTTCTTGAACTAAAACAGTATAGTTGAAATCCTATGTACATTAAAACGGGATTGCTGGCACATGTATTTCAAATCCACAGTTATTAGTGTATAATTTTTCTTTATCTCTGTTGATTTAAAAAAATTATTCAGTACTCCAAAGGTAAATACTTTAGGAAAATTTAACCTAGGTATATTCTTTTTATGTAGTATTATGGTAAAATTCATAAACATAGAGCTAAGATGACATCCCAATTTTATTTTTTAAAAGCTCAGACTTTATTTATTTGGCCCTGCCACGTGGCTCGAGGGATCTTAGTTCTCCAACCAGGGACTGAACCCAGGCCTCAGCACTGAAAGCCAGAGGTCCAAGTCCTAACCACTGGACTGCCAGAGAATTGCCTCAAAAGCTTAAACTTTAAATTGTTAGTGATTTACACTTGTCTTTGCTAGTTGTCAGCTGGTTTATTAATCATGGAGCTGACTTTATTCTTATCGTTGTATAACATTTAATGATTTAGGAAAAGTTTGTTGAGTAGAACTGTCTATGATGATGGATTACTTCAGTATTTCTGCTGTCTGATACAGTAACCATATGTGGCAATTGAGCCCTTGAAATGTGACTGGTGCAAAAGGGGCTGAATTTTTATTTTCATTTGATTTTTAACCAGTTTAAATGGCTCCAGTGACTAGCAACTACTGAATTGTGAAGCACAGTTTGGAACTACACAGAGCAACTGTTTGCCTCCTCAGTGCCCTTGGTGCTGGCCTGGCCATTAACGGAGAGAATCTAGCCTGCTGAATTGTCTGTCATAAAATGTGTTTCTCTATAAATGACACCTGTCATTTGAACAAGGCTTACACATTTCATGTAGTTAGAAAATTGGATGACTAGGTAGTAAAATTCCATCATCTTATGCTAAGCTTACCAAGGTTGTTTCTGGGGACATAGAGAAAGAAAAGGAGGATTTTGTCTGAAATACTTTCCTAAGGGCTTTTTGTTTTTGTCTTGATTTTGAATGGAGTTCACAAAGCAAGTTCCTCTCAAATTTGCTGCCAGTGTTAGAATACTAGAGCTAGAAGTGAGCTAAATTATCATCCTGCGTAGCCCAGTCTGCTCATTTTACTTTTGATAGTAAAAATATTGATGCACAGAAAGTCTCACTGACTTGGCACAATTCATTTTGCACTGACTAGACCCTAGATAAGAATTTTTTTGTGTGTGTGCAAGATGTGTTAAATTGTATCCTGCTTAGAATGCTGGAGTACATTCTGCTGACTGTAGTATAAAAATAAAATCATGGTAATTATGAGTAGAGAAAAACAAGTCAATAGGAAATTAAAAAATAAAGTTTCAGGGTTAGATAGGTAAGTAAGTAGTTTCATCTTACTTCATTAATTGTGTACAGGTAATTGATAGCCTTTTTTCCCCTTATAGAGTATGAAAAGAAAAAATCAGTACCAAGCTTTGTGGACCGAATATTTGGTGGTGAGCTGACTAGCACAATCATGTGTGATGAGTGCAGAACTGTGAGTAGATGCACTGCAGACTGGGTTTATGCACATTAATAGAGGGTGGTTCATGAGTTGTTTCTCTGGTTAGTTTTGTAAGATACTCTTTTTGAACTAAGTATGCATAGTTTTTTGCTAGAACTATGAACATTCCTTATATCAGGAAGAAGTTAGTGTAATATTTTAATTTCTTATACCTAACCCAAAGTCCTCAACACTGTGTAGTTTTTCATATCTTAAGCATTTATTTTAAAATTTAGCCACCCTCCCCAAGATTTTACTATATGATGTTTAAAGTGAATCTTTTCCTCCTTTTCTCATCTTCTTTTTTGGTTGGTTAAGGTCTCCTTGGTTCATGAATCTTTCCTTGATTTGTCTCTACCGGTTTTAGATGATCAGGTAAGATTATTGAGTTTATTTTATATAAGTAAATTGTTTTCTTTCCTATGCTAAATTTTGTGAGGGAGGGCTTGTTACCGTTTCCAAGTTTGTACTTTACTAGGCCTTGCATGGAAAAAGTTTTCCTACTATATGTGAGATAGAAGAGTTTTAAAGATTTGAAAAGAGAATGTATAAATATATGTATTCATGTATATATATATTTTTATGTGTATGTATATGTATGCATTTTAAAGACTTATGTTTTGAATTGTTTATGGATGACTAACTTGGTTAGTTTACATATAGGGAAGTATTTACTTCATGTAAGTCATTATTATTTTCATTACTTAAGATTAACCACAAATCCCTTAAAGTTTAAGTTCACAGATATTAACAGAGAGTGAGCCATATAAACTTAGTTCTTATCAAGTAATAGTAAGAAAAAAAATAACATTATGAGTATTGGATAAATCATTATTCAACTTAATATGAATTGGGGGGGTCCCTTTAAATCACTGTTACTAAGTGATTACCAAAGTTACTATGTCTTGCCAAACATACTCTATTTTTTCTTTTCTTTAAAACTGTCACTTGCATGAGAAGAAAAGAATAAAAAGGAATACCTGTAGTTGGACATGTAAATCACTTATCAACAGAAAGTGCATTTAGAAATAGACGTAATTACAGCATGGTACAGCATGTATCTATTACAACTCACGATATTCCTTTCTATTACACTTAAATGTTAAATTGACTTTTTTTTTTTTTTACCATTTTGTTTGTTTGCTTGTTTTCTCAGTATGTGAAGATTGTTTTCTGGTGTCTCAGATGAATGAATTTTGTCCTGGATATGTTTCCAAACAGTATGAAAAATAATCTGGTGTAAATTAGGAATAGAAAACTGTTTAGGTAACATGAAATCTCTTTACAAGCAGTAATAAAGTTTTATTTTTGGTCCATATTCTCTCCATATTTTAAGAGTGGTAAGAAAAGTATAAATGATAAAAATCTGAAAAAGACAATGGAAGATGAAGATAAAGATAGTGAGGAAGAAAAAGATAATGACAGTTACTTAAAGGAGAGAAACGATATTCCTTCAGGAACAAGTAAGCACTTACAGAAAAAAGCAAAGAAGCAAGCCAAGAAGCAAGCAAAGGTGGGTAATTAGGAGGAAAACTGTACTTGTCTAATTTTAACTTTTAGACTATTGAGTTTTAAGTCTGAATGACACTGGTAGACATGTCTGTTATTTTATATACAGCACTTTAATTTGACAGGCTTCCCTGTTGGCTCAGAATCTGCCTGCAATTCGGGAACCTGGGTTGGGAAGATCCCCTGGAGGAGGGCATGGCAATCCACTCCAGTATTCTGGCTTGGAGAATCCCATGGACAGAGGAGCCTGGCAGGCTGCAGTCCATGGGATCACAGTCAGACATGATGTGACTTTCACTTTTACTCGATTTGGCAATTATAGAATTAGCTCATGTGATATTCTCTGCAGTGAAACTTCTTTGAGAATATGTGAAGAAAATGTTGTACTTTAAAAAAAAAAACTGCATTACTTGTCAATTTTTTAAGTTTCTAATACATTAACATTTAAAAATATATAAAGATGTACAATAAAAGTCTTCTTCCTTGTATGATATATTACTCTCATTAGTGTCTTATTTGTGCTGGAGATATTTTGGGAAAATATAATCAAGTACAAATATGTGGTCTTGTGTTTTCCTGGTTTTAAAAATTATGCACACTGTTCTGGTCCTTGTTTTTTCCTACTTAATTAGATTCTTGGAGATCTTCACGTTTCTTCGTGTTTCAGGATGCAAAGATTCTTTTTTGTTGACAATCATATAAAGAAACTCTACTTGATGCTCTGTGGTGACCTAAATAGGAAGGAATCCAGAAAAAAGAGATATATGTATAGCTGATTCAATTTGCTGTACAATTAAAATTAACCCAACATTATGAAGCTACTATACCCCCAAAATTTCTTTTTAAAAAGTTACATAGAATTCTGTTTTAGTAGTAAATGTTGTTCAGTCACTTAGTCATGCCCAACTCTTTGCGACCCCATGGACTGCAGCATGCAAGGCTCCCTGTCCTTCTCTATCTCCTGGAGTTTACTCAAACTCACGTCTCACGTCTCATTGAATCAGTGATGCCATCCAACCATCTCATCCTCTGCCATCCCCTTCTCCTGCCCTCAATCTTTCCTAGCATCAGGGTTGGTGTTCGCATCAGGTAGCCAAAGTATTGGAGCTTTAGCATCAGCATCAGTCTTTTCAGTGAATATTCAGGGTTGATTTCCTTTAGGATTGGCTGGTTTGATCTCCTTGCAGTCCAAGGGACTCTCAAGAGTCTTCTCCAACACTACAGTTCAAAAGCATCAGTTCTTCAGCACTCAGCCTTCTACGAAATATAGTTTAAAAGATGTACTCTTAAAAGATGTGCTATAGTTCATCTAACCATTTCTTTATTGATTTAGATGTACAAACACCTATGCTCTTTCTATAATGGCCAGTGCTTCTGTGAATAACCCTATACATATGTCATTTGTAGGGTATATTTTGAGAAGAGGGATTGTATTTGTAGTTTTGCTAAAATAATTGCCCTCCACAAAAGCTATACCAATTTATGTTCCCACCAGCAACATATGAAAGTGAAGTTTAGCATATTTTTATGTTTAAGGGCCATTTGTGTTTCCTTTGAAGTATTTACTCATCTCCTTTCTTCATTTTTCTTTCATGTGTAACTATTTTTAACTGAAGCATCTCAGAAAATGTTTGTGTCCAGGGCCCTGCATGTGGCCCTTCAACTTTCTGGTATTACAGATTAGCCTCATGGGGCTGTCCTTTTATGACAGCTCAAGTGCTAACTCTTTGAGTCTTTAGCCATTCCAGTAACAGGAATCTCAGTGAACCCTGCCCGCACCAACCCCACACCCCCGTGCTGGGACAGAGGCAGCAAACAGCAAAGAAGGTGGTCTAAGTGGCTAGTGATTTAAGTGTCCTCTGTACATGTGGCTTCCTTGCTGCTTCTCGGATTTGGGGTTGTTTGTTTCCTGGAATTTTATCCTCTATCCCTCTGCTTGTCCTTGAGTTTTCAGTTTGTTTTTTTTTTAATCTCTTAAGTGAAGCCTTGATTGTGTAATTATAACTCACATGGATACATCCCTTCCTGATGAATGTGTCGTCACTCGCTCCCCGCCTTCACACATGGCTGCTTGGGTTCAGCAGCCTCGCTGCTCTGTCTAGATCTAGACTGCTGTCTAAATCGTGCCCATTTTTATTTGCCACTGTGTGACAGTTTTTTGAATATTGGTGATGGTTTACCCCTCCTTTCACAGAACTTTTTTTTATAATTATTTAATCTCTTTGACAGTAAAGGAACTTTTCTGGGAGTGAACTCTTCCTTATTATTTATTTTTGATTGATAAATAAGAAAATCTAATGTGGTACATGTATGCTTTTTCTCTCCTTCTCTTTTTTAATGTTTTGTACTTTTTACACAGAACCAACGAAGACAACAGAAAATTCAAGGGAAAGTTCTTCATTTAAATGATGTCTATGCCATTGACTATCCTGAAGATAATGAATGTGAAGTTGAAATGTCACTTCAGGGAGAAGCAGATATTAAATCCAACCATATCTCACAAGAGGAAGTTGCACCTAAAGAATATTGTGTTAATCAGAAAGATTTGAACGGCCATGAAAAAATGATAGAAAATATAAGTGACAATCAAAAATCCACAGAGAAAGCAGCTATGGAAAATGTCATTGTGGATAATGATCTGGAGGTTTTGGCATCGTCTACCACTGAATGTCCTAGGAATTTAAACGGTGCCTACCTGAAGGAAGGGAGCAATGGAGAAGTGGACATTTCCAGTGGTTTTGAGAACCTTAACTTGAATGCTGCTCTGCAACCTGACGAAATAAATATAGGATTCTGGATGACGATCCTACTCCCGGGACAAAGGTATATGAGGTTGTAAACGAAGATCCAGAGACTGCTTTCTGTACACTTGCAAATAGGGAGGCTTTCAACACCGATGAGTGTTCAGTCCAACACTGTTTGTATCAGTTCACTCGAAACGAGAAGCTTCGGGATGCTAATAAACTGCTTTGTGAAGTATGCACGCGGAGACAATACAGTGGACCAAAGGCAAATATGAAAGGTATTTCAATGCTTTCACAGAAAGTAAAGTTAATGTTCAGTGGAGCAGTGTGCACTGCGTCAGGAGACTGTTGCTGTTTTAATTGTGCTGGGATTTGGATGGAGTCGCTAAGTCCTTTTCTGTGTAAACATTTTCACAGAAGGGTGGGTAAGCAGAGTTCACTGGCAACCCAGTAGTTGGATGGGACAGCTCGCGCTCTGCTAGCAAGCACTTCCTGTGAGGAAGTCGTCCCGCTGCGCTGTTGTCTCCACAGGCTCCTCACGGACAGGACAGGGGCTGTTTCTGTGTGTCCTTGGTTAAAACATGCTTGAACTCTTCAGTGTGGTGACATCCCAGTGCAAGGTCCTGGGAGCACAGTGCTTCCTTACAGGCTTCTTCAGATAAAGACAGAAAGTGGTACTCCTCTCCTACCCCTAGCCCCCACCTTTTTATTTCTATAGATTGGGTTAAGTAGGATAGGGAGGGACCATAGATTCCCTAAAGATTCTCACTTGAATTGTTGAAACACTTGACAAGTCTTTTTCTCTATGTTATTTTTGTTTTATTTACAAACAGTGAATCATGTTGATTTTATAGCATTTCTGTTTGCTTTAGTGCTGGTGTCAGTGGACTATGGTTTGTATTCTAAACTTGGCCCACCTCTTGTTTTTATTGTGATCTCTGAGCTAAAAATATTTTTTATAGATGAAATTTGAAAATGATTTGATGATAGAAAACATTAACTTTGAACCCCAATTAATTACCTCTCCAAAAATAATTCTATTCTTTTCAGTAGACTGCAATTATACTAATTATTTTATAATAGTAAAACTTTGTGGAAATTTTCTCTCGTGTATTAATACATATAAAATATCCTTGATTTTTGCCTCTTGGTCCAAAAACCTAAAATATTTATTATTTGGTTCTTTCCAGAAAGCTCACTAATCTTTGACTTAGATGTTTTGAAGTGATTTTATAGCAGGTGTGAATGCTGAAGAAGTCTAAAGTGATGTTCACACTGCTAACATTTGGTTCTTTCTGTAGGCGAAAGGAAGCATGTTTACACCAATGCTAAGAAGCAGATGCTAATTTCTCTTGCTCCTCCAGTTCTCACTCTTCATTTCAAGAGATTTCAGCAGGTACCCCTTGTTTTCTTACCAAAACTTTGTTTCAGATATGTAACACCTGCTTTATTTGTTATTGTCTCTACACCTTAAGTGTGTGTGTGGTTTTTGTTTTCTGTTATTTCTTAGTTATGACTTCAAAGAGGTAGGAAAGTAAAACAGTACTTACGTGTGTGCGCTCAATTGCTCAGTCTTGTCTGACTTTTTGTGACCCCATAGACTGTAACCCATCAGGTTGCTCTGTCCATGGGCTTATTCTGTCAAGAACACTGGAGTGGGTTGCTATTCCCTCCTCCAGGGCATCCTCCCACTCCAGGGATTGAAACTGAGTCTCCTACATGAGCAGGTGGATTGTTTATCACTGAGCCACCTGGGAAGCCAAAACAGTATACATATGGGTAACACAAAAGGGTTTGATGAAGATAATGTCAAGTTGGAAGAGAAATTTAGGCACAGTCCCTCCTCAGTCTTACTACATGTTGCTCTTTTTAGATATCAGTTCAGTCACTCAGTTGTGTCCGACTCTTTGCAACCCCGCGGACTGCAGCACACCAGGCCTCCCTGTCCATCACCAACTCCCAGAGTTTGCTCAAACTCATGTCCATTGAGTCTGTGGTGCCATCCAACCATCTTATCCTCTGTCATCCCCTTCTCCTGCCTTCAGTCTTTCCCAGCATCAGGGTCTTTTCCATTGAGTCAGTTCTTTGCACAAGTGGCCAAAGTATTGGAGCTTCCTCTTCAGCATCACTCCTTCAAATGAATACTCAGGTCTAATCTCTTTAGGATGGACTGGTTGGATCTCCTTGCAGCCCAAGGGACTTTCAAGAGTCTTCTCCAACACCACAGTTCAAAAGCATCAATTCTTTGATGCTCAGCTTTCTTTATGGTCCAACTCTCACATCCATACATGACTACTGGAAAAACCATAGCTTTGACTACACGGACCTTTGTTGGCAAAGTAATGTCTCTGCTTTTTTAATATGCTGTCTAGGTTGGTCATAGCTTTTCTTCCAAGGAGCAACTGTCTTAATTTCATGGCTGCAGGCACCATCTGCAGTGATTTTTGGGCCCCCAAAATAAAGTCAGCCACTGTTTCCACTGTTTCCCCATGTATTTGCCATGAAGTGATGGGACCAGATGCCATGATCTTAGTTTTCTGAATGTTGAGTTTTAAGCCAGCTTTTTCACTCTCCTTTCACTTTCATCAAGAGGCTCTTTAGTTCTTCACTTTCTGCCATAAGGGTGGTGTCATCTGCTTATCTGAGGTTATTGATATTTTTCCCGGCAGTCTTAATTTCAGCTGTGCTTCATCCAGCCTGGCATTTCGCATGACATACTCTGTATACATAAGTTAAATAAGCAGGGTGACAGTATACATTCTTGATGTACTCCTTTCCCAGTTCTGAACCAGTCCATTGTTCCATGTCCAGTTGCTTCTTGACTTGCATACAGATTTTTCAGGAGAGAGGTAAGGTGGTCTGGTATTCCCATCTCTTGAATTTTCCAGTTTGCTGTTATCCACTCAAAAGCTTTGTTGTAGTCAATAAAGCAGATGTTTTTCTGAAACTCCCTTGCTTTTTCTATGATCCAGCAGATGTTGGCAATTTGATTTTGGGTTCCTTTTGGGTTCTTTTCCTCGGGTTTTTTCTAAATCCTGCTTGAACATCTGGAAGTTCTCGGTTCATGTACTGTTGAAGCCTTGCTTGGATAATTTTGAGCATTACTTTGCTGTGTGTGAAAGTAAAGCAAAGTCGCTCAGTTGTGTCCAACTCTTTGCAACTCCACAGACTGACTGTAGCCTATCAGGCTCCTCTGTCCATGGGATTTTCTCAGGCAAGAATACTGGAGTGGGTTGCCATTTCCTTCAGGGGATCTTCCTGACCCAGGGGGGATTGAACTCAGGTCTCACGCATTGTAGACAGATACTTTACCGTCTGAGCCACCAGGGAAGTCCACTAGTATGTGAGATGAGTGCAATTGTGTGGTAGTTTGAGCATTCTTTGGCATTGCCTTTCTTTGAGATTGGAATGAAAACTGACCTTTTCCAGTCCTGTGGCCACTACTGACTTTTGCAAATTTGTTGGCATATTGAGCGCAGCACTTTCACAGCATCATCTTTCAGGATTTGAAATAGTTCAATTGGAATTCTATCACCGCCACTAGCTTTCTTCCTAGTGATGCTTCGTAAGACCCACTTGACTTTGCATTCTAGGATGTCTGGCTCTGGGTGGGTGATCACACCATCCTGGTTATCTGGGTCATTAAGCATCTTTTTTGTATCATTCTTTTGTGGTTTTGCCACCTCTTCATAGTATCTTCTTCTGTTAGGTCCATACAGTCTGTGTCCTTTATTATATTAGCATCTTACTCTAACCTTAATTTCAGGTTTAGCGAAAAAAGACCATTTTACTAGTTATATCTCACACTTGGGAAAGTTAGCATTTTCACTGTGTGTGTAGTATCTTATTTTTACTGACCCTTAATAAGGCGTTCAGTTCAGTTCACTCACGCAGTTGTGTCCGACTCTTTGCGACCCCCATGAATCCCACCGCCAGGCCTCTCTGTCCATCACCATCTCCCAGAGTTCACTCAGACTCATGTCCATTGAGTCCGTGATGCCATCCAGCCATCTCATTCTCGGACGTTCCTTTCTCCTCCTGTCCCCAGTCCCTCCCAGCATCCATCTTTTCCAGTGAGTCAACTCTTCGCATGAGGTGGCCAAAGTACTGGAGCTTCAGCTTTAGCATCATTCTTCCAAAGAAATCCCAGGGTTGATCTCCTTCAGAATGGACTGGTTGGATCTCCTTGTAGGCATTAGTACCTTGGATTTCCATTTTTGGTGACTGCATCTTTTCTGAAAGACTTTTACCATGAGCAGTACCAGTTGTAAATTAAGTTCTAGATTCCCAAAGTATTTTCAGAGCATTTTCTCTCCTGTGCTTGGTGTGGGCTTGACTTACCTGGGTGCATCTTAATGAATAGTTTGTCAGGCTTGGTTTGAGTGAGGCAGAGGGAGTGTGCTTCACAGAATTCTGCTATAGCTGAGTTTTAAGCACTCAGTCTTTTGTCTAATTTGGCCTTTCTGGATGGTTAAAGGAGAAACATTGAGAATGTTCTCACAGGAACAGTTTACTCAATCTGGACTGTGTGTGGGTCTAGACTGTGTGTAGGTGCACTTAGCAAAAACCAGTCAACTGGAAGTTAGCAGTGAGGGAGCTAGTCTTCTGAGACAAATGAACTGGGACTGGGTTATTGTTCTTCTGGGCATTGTGGTGGGTCGACAGTTCTCTTACCATGTAGTTTTTCCAGGAAAAGAACTTAAGTCTACTATCCTTCTTTTTCAGGCTGGTTTTAACCTACGCAAAGTTAACAAACACATAAAATTTCCAGAAATCTTAGATTTGGCTCCTTTTTGTACCCTTAAGTGTAAGGTAGGTGAAACTTGCCTTTTGGGGGAAATCTTTGAGAGGGAATCGGCTTATTACCAAATGCTCCAATAGCAACTCACATAAATATGAAATTGATTAAGAGCTGCTGAGTACACTCTCTTGATCTTTGTACCTTTGTAATTTTAAGATCTGTGATCAATCATCTGCAACATAGGTTGTTACTTCAGTATATTTTTAAATCCCTGTTTGGCCAGAAAACTGATTATAGCAGGTAGCCTCTGGTTAACCAGCAGGGCAAGGGCAGTGGCAACTTTCTAATAAAAACTTAAGTGTGATACAGAGTAGGCTGAGAAAAGGGAGAAAATTCCAGTTCAGACTCATGATTCTGCATTCTCAAAGGTTAGAGACCTTTGGCATAGTTTAGAGTTATCTTGCCTAGAAGTAACTTTTTTGAATTCTGTTCACCTTTAAAGAATGTTGCTGAAGAACATACACGGGTACTGTATTCCTTATATGGAGTCGTTGAACACAGTGGTACCATGAGGTCAGGGCATTATACTGCCTATGCCAAGACAAGAAGTGTAAACACTCATCTCTCTAACCTTGTTCTCCATGGCGATATTCCACAAGGTAAAAGGTTTTACAGAATTCTAGTATTCAGCACATATTTATGGCAAAATCAAAAAAGGCTGAACTTGAATTTTTCCATTTCTATTTACTTTTATATTTCCTTTTTGACAGATTTTGAAATGGAATCAACCAAAGGACAGTGGTTTCACATCAGCGACACTCACGTGCAAGCTGTGCCTACGACTAAAGTACTAAATTCACAGGCTTACCTCCTATTTTATGAGAGAATACTGTAACAATTTCAAAGTGCTTTCTCTGGAAACGTTTATGGCTTTTATAATGGCTATAATAAAAAAAAAAAGTAAAGACTTAACTGTAAATCGTGTTCACTTAAAATTAAATACATGCCAGAAGAAATCACGTTTACTGAAATACTGAAAGGAAAATACCTAAAAATTTACAGTGGTTTTGTATTGTCACTGGTTTTTATCCCTGCTTCCAATTTCTGGAAAGGATTCTGAATTACTTAAGTGCTCAATAATATGTCTGCGTGGTGGTTTGCAACACATCAATAAAATTAATTACCCCCAAAATTTGCTTTATCAGTAAGTTGTACTGACATGCACTATGAGAAAACATTTAAAAAAGTTTCAGACTGGCTAACAAAACTGGAAGTGTGTTAGTTAAAATGCAAGTATTAGTTTTATAACCATAGGGTATTTGATTTGGCAGTAACATACAGGTCGTTCTGCTGCTGCCAAGCAGTGTGCATACGCTGGGGTGTTGGTTGAACTCAAGCCAGTGTTTCCAAGGCACATACAACTCTAAGAGCCTTAAAATACCAAAACTGTCTAAACTTCCTGTAAAGTTCTCTATTAGAATTTCTTTTGAAGAGTTTATATAAGGCCCGGTCAGCCATACTGCATCTAAATTCCTTTGAAATGCCAAAAACAGTATAAAGGTGTTACTCAGTGACCTCATATAACCAACACATAGTAGAACATGTTCTGTAAGTTTCCTTTTTACAGTGTTCTTTCCTTTTTTCAAACTTCCACAGTATGAAAATTTATACATCAAGAGACGTACTTTCAGTTGCATTGTAAGTTATCTCTTGTTCTCTGCTGCTAAAATATATGTATTTTAAGTCATCTATTCAACACATCATTCAGTGCTAGTGAAACAAGTCACCTGTCTTAGGGATTTTTCAGAACTGTGAAAAAATACTAAAAATCTAGTCCAGGGATTGACAGACTTCCTATAGAGCACTTCCTATAATTAGTAAATGTCTCAGAGGCCTTGCAAGCCACTTTGTCTGTCATAAGTCTCCAACTCTGCCTTTCCCTTGTAGAAAGCAGTCCTAGACAGGATGTAAATACCTGATCACATCTGTGTTCCAATAAAACTTCTGTACAAAGATAAACAGCAGGCCAGATTTATACTGCAAACAGACCCCCTGATAACTTGGGTGACTTCCCTTAAAGTGCCACAGTTTTTCATAAACAAGGTTGAGACAAAACAGGTCATCAAGATCCAAGAACAGTGGTTCTCAGACAAAGAGGCTTCGATAGTAACATGTTTATTGCATCATCCATTCAAGGATCCAAGATACAAACACAAAACACTTCTTAATTTAAGGAGGATATGAAAACATCAGGCAATTCCTATAGTACTACTACAAATACAACCACCTACAGTAAAAATGAAACCATTCAGTCATTTTGGTCTTCATCCCAGTCTTTCTTCCCACTTGGAGGCTTGGGCCCACCCGCTGGTTTTGCCATGATGATCTGTAAAACAAAATTCACAAGAGTACACTTACAAACTCAAGCTTTAGAATGAAGAGAAAGAATATTTTTCTGGCCTGCTTTGTTATTAAGCAATCACCACCAATGAGCAATCTGTTATTACATCGCATATGGAACACTAGCGTAATGTTGGTTATCATCCAGCAGGTGAGCTTTCCATTTGTGTTAACAGCAACAAAATTCACATTCATTAGCAGGAGGCCTTCTAAGACATGCATTTCAACAACCCAATGTGCGAAACATCTGCATGCATCACTGCCATCAATCAGTTTGGCACCTGATTTGCTATTTATATATGAGATTCGTCTTGCCAACCATCTCTATCCCAATTTCCTTGTGGTTTAGGAGCTTTAGGTCCACCTGCCAGTTTTGCCATTATAATCTAAAAGTGGTCAATAGGTAAAATATATACGTATATATTAAAGTTCAACAATGATATTTCCTAGTACCCTTCAAGTACAAGAACTGTGTTCATAAACAAAAGTCCTAGCACTTAGCTGCCTGGAAACTTACATGCCAGAAGCCTCATTTATCGAGAATGCACTAACCCACCATTTTATAAGTATAACCATCTAGCATTTTTAAAGGATTTATGTTTGGATAGAAAAAGGTGGTTGCAGCTTTGGGCTCAAATGAATTTGGGAGAAGTTAAAGTTAGTTGGCTTTCCACCGAGTAGAACTCTTAAAACCCTGATATATATAAACATCAAGGAATTTAGCTTAAGTCTCATGCAACACAAGTCATATGTTCACTACCACCTTCAATAGAGTCCCCACCCCTTTTTAGAAGCTGGTTTCATAAAGAACTTGAAATTTCTACAATAACATTCTACCAGTAAGTGAATTAAGTGTTAGTTGCTCAGTCGTGTCCAACTCTTTTTGCAACCCCACGGACTGCAGCCCATCAGGCTCCTCTATCCATGAGATTTTCCAGGCAAGGATACTGGAGTGGGTTGCCATTTCCTTCTCCAGGGGATCTTCCCAACCCAGGGATCGAACCTGGGTCTTCTGCATTGCAGGCAGATTCTTTACCAACTGAGCTACAAGGGAAGCCCTTGTACCAACTAGGGATAAATCAGATTGTATTAAAAGCAGTAAGTATAATTTTAGAACCTAAGTATACTTCAATTAAGAAAACAGACTGATGGGCCTCTTTCCAGAGTTTCTGATTCAGTGGATCTGGGAATTTGTATTTTTAACAAGTTGTTAGGTGACGAGGATGCTATGGATTAGGGGACAATTTGAGAACTAGTGAATTAAACACCTGAACAAACACTAATCCGGCCCTACTACATTGTCCAGTGCTGAAAACTTTTCAAATCCTTTTCTAAAATCCATACTATGCAAAATTAGGTACAACTGCTCAGAGGTTAAAGTGTCTGCCTGGAATTCAGGAGACCCGGGTTAGATCCCTGGGTCGGGAAGATCCCCTGGAGAAGGAAATGGTGCAACCCACTCCAGTACTCTTGCCTGGAGAATCCCATGGAGGGAGGAGCCTGGTAGGCTATAGTCCATGGGGTCGCAAAGAGTTGGACACGACCGAGCGACTTCACTTTCACTATACTGAAGAGTACAAGCTCGTTACAGTTGGATGGGTTCCTCAAGATAGGTGTGTACGGAGTGCTAACAGCAAAAACAATGAACATCCTCCCTTAGGGTAAAACATAACACAAGCCTTTCTAGGTTAAGAAGTACTTGTGTGAAAAAGGCACTTGTTATTAACACTACTGTCTTGCTTGGCTAACTGGCATGCAAAATATTCCTTAGAAACTTTTACTGTGAGACTTTCTGCTTTTCTCATGCTTCAGTCTATTTAGCTTCTCCTGTCCCCTTCTACTTTTTCTTGGGGCCCCATTATCTCTGCTTACAAACTCCAAAACCATTTTTTTCTAAAAACTGTATAATGATGCACTGATGTAAAAATGCACAATTACTAAATCCAGTGCATGGATATCCAGTTCCATTTCTGGTCATTTAATATAGAAGAGTTCTTTACCAAAGTGAAATCTGTTTTGCTGTAATTACAACCACCTGGTCCTTGCTTACAGTAAGTCCAATCTCCTTTCCATTTCTATGTAAAACTCTATTTCCTTTCCATTCTATGTAAAACTCTATTTCCTTTCCATTTCTACCTAAAATTTGCTTCTCCCAAGATTAATTTGGCATGATTTTCTTTTAACAGATTTACACTATGGCTCTAGCAATTAAAATTTTCTACTCAATATTTAAAAATTATTCATTGGTTAATAATCACTCCTAGAATTCTGTAAGAAAATAGATGTCATTAAGTTTACTAGAAAACACTTTTGAAAACTGATTTCTGATTTAACTCAATTTGAAATAGTCTTTACCACTTTTCTTTGCCTAATTCCTCAAAAATATTAGCAGAAATACTATGATAATTTTAACACCGGAGGACCTTAAAACCCCCAAGACAACATCTGTCACAGAAGGACGCTCTTAACCACCAGGCCGGCCCTGTCATCTCCACACTTCCTTGACGGTGGCAGACAGTGGTCCAGACGTTACCCCTCAGATGCCTTCCAAGAACCCTACA
Organism: Aepyceros melampus; assembly: GCA_006408695.1. Lineage (NCBI taxonomy): Eukaryota > Metazoa > Chordata > Mammalia > Artiodactyla > Bovidae > Aepyceros > Aepyceros melampus. The sequence goes on along the minus strand of SJXQ01007593.1, from coordinate 17,353 downwards.
TATATAACACCACTCTGCTTTTTCTCACTCGTACAAGTCTTATCAATCAAGTACAATAAGAGTGTATTCAAGTTGGCAGCATCACTAACTCCTGTACTTTGGGACTGTGTGCTAAATCACTTCAGTCATGTCTGATTCTGTGATGCCAGGCTCTTCTGTCCATGGGATTCTCCAGGCAAAAATAGTGGAGTGGGTTGCCATTTCCTTCTCCAACTTTGGGACCAGGAAGTAAAATATGTTGATCTGATCATTGAAATGGCACAATGTACACAGCGTGGATATGCTGGATGAAGGGACAGTTCATGTCCTGGAGCAGCACAGCATGAGATTTCATCATGCTACTGATTAACGGCGTGCAATCTGAATATGAATTACATTTTTCTAGAATTTTCCATACAGTAGTCTGGCACAACAGATGACTTGCGGATAAAATGAAACCACAGAAAGCAAAACTGCTAACAAGGGAGAGAATACTGTAGTCTGTAATGTCTGCTTCAGGGTTTTATGACCCTTCCATATTCCATATGGAACTTCCTCTTTTAAAAAAGGTTTTTAAAACTATGATCTAAATGAGATTTATTTTACCTATTTCAGTTCCCAAGTGGCAAAGGAGTCTTTCATTGGAAAAATAATTTTAAATTAGCTGAATCAATACTTTCAATACAACATATAACTATAACAGAAAAACAGAACTTTTTTTGAGGGAAGAGTACTTTTCTTTGAATAGAAAGAGAACTGTGTTTTAGTCCCATGAAAATATACTTTGAACTACATAAAAATTAGTATTTTTAAAGATCAATATTTCATTTCTCACTCACCTGATCCACTCTGAGAACAGTGACGGCAGCATTAGTCGCCAGCTTAATAGCCCAGTATTTTCCCAGGTAAGTATCTAGAACACCAGCTTCCAACATGTCCTTTACAGCAGGAATTTCAGCCTGTCAGCACAGAACTGTTTTTATGCTTTCATTCTAAAGGTTTACATGAAAATATTTATACTCAATAGAAACATGGCTACTTAAATAAAATTAGAATAAGTAGCTAGGCAAAGTACTACCCTATATACACAATAAAGCAGAAGGATAACTAAATTCTCTATGAGACAAACTGAAAAAGCTGTTAAGAAAATCCCGTGCTCACAAATCAGAACATTTTCTGATTTTCCTTTTAACGTCTATTTTTACATTCACAAAGTTCACTTTTTTCCCCTCCCAAATACCTCAATATCTAATCCAACGTTTTTATTTCCTTCTTGATGTACTGCATAGAGTTTAGAGATTACTTCATTGGCCTTAACTCCAGAGTTTTCTGCCAGTGCCCGGGGAATAGCTTCAAATGCCTCTGCAAACTTCTTAATGGCATACTGTTCAAGTCCAGGACACGTCTAAAACAAAAATGTGCTCGTTACTCAATTTTATTCAAACAAAAACAAGAAAGTCAGTTTATATACAGAAAGCCATGTACCTCTCCATACGATGTGATCTGTTTGGCTAATTCAATTTCTGTTGCTCCACCTCCAGGTACAAGACGTTTATCCTATAACATATTGTTAAAAAAAAAAAGTCACCAAGAACCAATGTCCAGTTCCCAAATCTTTTCAGATTCTAGCACTCCACCAGACTTAAGAGGGTGGGTTAAATCTGATTTAGTTACAAATTTTATAAAACTTGAATTCCAATTAAAAAATGGAGTGATCTGGACAAGCTATCTTACCTCACCATAGGGTCTGGTATATGAAAAAGAATCAAAGTGAAGAATGGGAACAATGCTGTGCAGTTGCTTTTCACAAATCCAGCAACAAGAAATTTACTGGATAAGAAATGAAGTGCAACAGAAGAAAAACCACCATAAACTCTTTAAAAAAGGAAGCCTTGATTAGCTGCTCCTTTTCATATTTCATTTTAGAAAATTAATTAGCAACAAACACTTAAATGGAGTCTTACAGAAAAAGGTGTTGTGCTTTACCCAAGCCACCCATGTTTTTCATTTTGAAGTTCTCAGGATGTTTAGGAGTCTGCCAACTGTGTTTTTGAGGACTTAAAATTACTAAGTTATGATGAATACTAATACTGACCCTTGTGAGAACTTTGAAAGTATTAACACCATCATCTACTGCCCTCTCTATATCATCCATCAGGTTGTCTGTAGAGCCTCGAAGCACTATGGTAGAAATGGCACCATCTTCCTTTTCTGTCAATAAATTAAATATATTAGGAGATTAGTAAAAGAAAACGAACTCCCTACACATCAAATATGTACATTTTACCATGACTACTCACCATGCTTAAACACAACCACTTGTGTATCTCCCACCTCTGACAGGTAAACACTGTCACAATGCCCCATTTCTTCAAGGACAGGAGGATTCTGTGAGAAAACGATTCTTGTAATAAAATAATCTGAATAGGTTCAACTATCTTTTAATAGTGCCCAAAATACATACCAATCTAGGAAGAGCTGTAGCACCAACTGTTTTGCATAATCTTCTGAGATCCCATTTTGAGTTCAGCCTTTAAAAAACAAAACAAATACCTTAATAGTAAAACACAAGGGATTAAACAGGAAACTCTTCATAGGGCCTCAAGTCACCTTTCTTCCCTGGAGGTTAAGCTCAGAATAGGTCTGGACTGCACTATGCAACCCAGCCACTTATGTTTATGGAGTTATTCTAGAATTTAAAGTTTTCGAGTCTCCTTAGGATGTCAAGGGTTTGTAGTTGTAAAACACAAAGGAAGCCCTGGCACAAAGAAAACTTTTGCTTTACTTTGGGCAACTGAATGTTCCGTGAGAAAGAGAACAGTGATTTCCTCTGCCCATTATATTAAGAAAGGTGGGAACAGTTAAGTTGTCCAGTGTAATCCAAAAACAAAGTTATGTTCCTAACCCCACACTCTAGCTAACAGTGAGTACCAGATTTGTGTCTGGTCTCTTAAGCTCTTCCTCTTGCCTAGAACACTCTTCGCCCTCTCTCTTCAATTAACATCTGTTAACTGGTCCTTCAGCTCTCAAGTCTAAAGGTAGGTTTTCTCAGATTATTTCCCGTTCCCCTAGACCAAGTAAAGTCCACTTGCTACATTATCTAATACCTCATGCTGCTGCTGCTGCTAAGTCACTTCAGTCGTGTCCAACTCTGTGCGACCCCATAGACGGCAGCCCACCAGGCTCCCCTGTCCCTGGGATTCTCCAGGCAAGAACACTGGAGCGCGCTGCCATTTCCTTCTCCAATGCGTGAAAGTGAAAGTGAAGTTGCTCAGTCATATTGGACTCTTTAGTGACCCCATGGACTGCTGCTTACCAGGCTCCTCCATCCATAGAATTTTCCAGGCAAGAGTACTGGAGTGGGGTGCCATTGCCTTCTCCCTAATACCTCATATTCCCCCCTTTTAACACGCTTAACAGTCTTTATGGTGTGCTGAATTTATTTGTTCATTGTTTCACCGCCCAAAGTCATTTACAATCTGGAGTAACAGAATGCAGCCCTCTCTTACCTCACCAACATGATATTGTATTTGTTTGCATAGTGAAGAGCCATGTCTGCCACTCTGCCACCTGTCACTACGACATTTGCACCAGTATCAGCAATAGCTTTGACTTGCGCATCCATGAGATTTTCTTCTCCCTTACTAAAATCATCAATTCTTCAGCACTCTTTATCAACACCGTTCCCTAACAAAATAAGCAAAGATTTTCTTTAAAACCATTTCATCACTTTGGTGTTCAAAGTCACAGAATAACATTAAAGAAACAATTTAAACATGCACATATTATGAAACAGAATACAAAATCTGTACGAAACTAACAGAAATGCAGCTTGCTCCTAGACCAACAAGCACTCCCTCCGCCACACTCAGCACTAACATATTTGCTCTTTGACATGCACTTTTCGTGGAAAAATTAGAGAAACTCTATACTATGAGAAGTCAGACAGGTGTCCTGACATCTGTCTTCTGATGTCAACTAGTGTACCGAAACAACACAGTGGTTCTCAAACTTCCTCTAAAATGTGGACTGAATGACCAGGCCCATCCCACCCTAAACCGTATAATTTTAAAAGCTCAAGATCTCAAGAATTCCAGGGATGAAATCAACAGTGACTTATAAACTTCAGACTTACTATGTATCTTCAAATACAAACTTCCAATTATAATTGTTACTAACTTCAAACTATGTTAGCCTATTTTTGTTTCAGGATGCTACAGAATTTCAACATTATTTTAAAAACTGCAATGAACAGCACACAAATACTCATTTTTTCATTGAACATTTAACCTGGTGAATGACATAGTCACTGGATTAAGAGCAAACTCCACCTCAAAATGTTACTGAAAAGGAAGCCCAAGTTTTTACCATCACGATTCTGAAATCTACATACCTTAGTTTCTGTTATCATGCCATCAAAAGGACAAGAGTACACTGCTATTTTTGCATCTTTGACAGATGTTACATCACCTTCAGTTTCCTTCTTAAAAACCATACCATGCAGTACTGAAGAGGAATGCACACCAGAGCCCTGAGGAGTTGGATACCAAAATCATCAATGATTTCATGAAAATAACATCGGGGCTAACTGACTGCTTCTACATATACCAAAAACCCTCATGACTAAATAAGGTGCTGCAGCAAGGCAGGGACTCCTGGGGACGATACTGTGCGGACAGTAAGGCACAGCAGTCTGCTCAGTGCAGGGATCACTCTGGCAATGAGCCAGTTACGGACCGGGATCCTGCAGGATACTCAGGGAAAAATCAAAGAACAGCTGCTCTAAGCCATTCATTCACTCAGCACCAATACACCAGGCTGGACTGTCAGTGACAGGGACAGAACAGGTATCAACGCCAAGCTTCTGATTTCACACACACACACCAGGTAACGGAGAACGGGAGGCAGTATTTGGATGGTCAGAACACACAGCATGTATATCACACACACAGCTAGCACACGTACTTATGTAAGTTAAATGTGACTACGTTAACAATCATATGTCAATGTGTAAAACCAAAAGTTACAAATTTTACTATATCAATCACAATCAAGTATATACCCTTTAGATATTAAAAGTATGAATCTTATTATAGAGCAACAGAAAAACTTGAACCACATTCAAAATTTCCTTCTAAGCTCATTTATTTGTATAAGTCAGCATATATGAAGAATGCAAATAATTAGTATTTTGTTTATGCACTAAACCTTCCAACTGTTATGGAAAAGTGATGACAAGAATATGTTGATATCCTTTTAAATTCAAAGTAAAAGTATTACAATCTAGCAATATCAAAATCTTAAATGAAGGCAGGAAGTCTTAAGTGTCTAAAACTTACAATGTAAAATTTAGATTAACAAGATTTTGGGGGGGGGGCGCGGGGAGAAAAAAAAGACCTATCTAGATAACACTGATGCATTTCTAAACTTACCAGAATCTTACAAACTCTGATGTTATCAACATTGAAATGGCCAGAGTCAGGAAAAATGGATACTGTTAAGAAAACAAAGACATATAAAAAGATATATTGGGAAAACACAGAAAATATCTTAGCCACATGAAGACATTTTAATTTTGGATTTTTTCATTTACTGATATATACTCACCACATGCCTGAGCTATAAGCTTGGCCAGAAACACTTCATTACCACATTGTTTACTCATTACAGAGGTATGAAGTAGAGACGACACTTATCAACATCCCGTAGGTTTTTTGCAGAACAACATACCAAGTCAGGAAGAATCTCATGAGCTTTTTTGCAGGCTATTTCGTAACCTTCTATGACCTTAAATGTAAAGAGCAAAAATACTTCCTCAAAGGACATAATTTCGACGTGTCTTAAAGTTATCTCATTTTGGTAACCCAATGGGTATGGTATTTTCAATAGAAAAAGACAAAACACACTCCCAGAGTAACATTCACGGCAAAGCCTACTATTTAAGAGCAGAGGCTTTGGTGACAGCCCACATTTGAACCCCAACTGCCATTACTAGCTACACAAGCAAGGTTTTTCTAACTTAAGGCTCACTTTCCTTATCTGAAACAAACTGGGATTACTTTTAATAGGCCCCACTCACAGGGTTCTTATAAGGACAGAATGAGACACTGTATGGGAAGCACATGTACTACAAACCCTGACACAGAGAAAAGTGCACAGTACTAGCTATTACTATAGTACTGACTTAAGTTTGAAACAGTAGGAATACATACATAAGCAAATTTGAAACAGGGGTAGGTTATAAAATGGACACTCACCTCTGAAACTGACAGGCCAAGTCTCAGAAGCTCTTCAGCTAATTCCAGAAGAGCTCCAGCAAAAACCAGAACAAAGTTTGTGCCATCTCCAACCTCCTGCTCTTGCATGTGAGAGGCCATTACAATCATTTTTGCAGCAGGATGCTGTACCTGGTAGAAGGGTTTCGAATTTAAATAGCAAGTTAAACATTTGACACTTAAAGCAGTATGAAAATTTTCCTTCCCATTTCTTCTTAAATTAACAGACTCCAATCTCCTATAGGAGAGGGTGAAGTAACTCTTCTGATCTCACCTATAGTGTGGTCACAAGCAGACAATCCAGGTCACCTTATACCCATCAGCATGAATGCACCACCATTAATGACAGTTAGCTTCACAGGGCACTTTCTTTCAACTGACTGAGGTCAGTCACTCAGTAGGTACACTGTACACGTAAGGTTCCTAACACGATTACAGGTTACTAAATTAAAAAACAAAGTAATTCCAACCTAAGGCACTTTTAAAAAAAGGCTTCAGAGGTGCTAAAGTAGATGTCATTAGCTTGGTGATAAGTCTCAATATTTATGTATATCCTCACTGAAAGGGGTTATCAATTATGGTCTAAAAAGACAAAAACATAAAATATTTCTTAAAGTGTATCAAAATTTTAAGTGGTCCTTCCCTAGAATTTAAGATGCTTTTTAAAGAAATAAGCAAGGAATGACAACTGACAGCACTGAGAAAACGAAATAGCTGACACTGGTTTATTATGAAGACAATTATCCCCACTATACTTAAATAACTCCTGAGAACATCACGGAGTACAATGTTAACCTTCATAATGACAAGTCCCTCCACAAATATCTCGTCGATCTGTTTTGTTCAATATTATTACTTTAACACTATCATCATTATTTGGGCTTCCCTTGTGGCTCAAATGGTAAAAAATCTGCCTGCCATGTGGGAGACCCAGGTTAGATCCCTGGGTTGGGAAGATCCCTTGGGGAAGGGCACAGCAACCCACTCCAGTATTCCCACCTAAAGAATCCCATGAACACAGGAGCCTGGTGGGCTATAGTCCATGGGGTCACAAAGAGTCGGATACAACTGAGCAAGTGACACTCATAACATTATTTAAGAAGCTGGAGAAACGTTAACTTATCTATGGAGTTCTGACTAAAGAATTAATCCTGGTGCTTTAAGAAAAATTCCCTGAGACTGAACATATCCTTCAATTAGCAGCTGGCTGAGGAGCGGTTCTCCATGTGTGATCAGGCGCCAGACTGTCCTCATAAACCCGACTCTATACCATCAAAACTGCAGGTGAACAAAATCCCACCAACTGATTTAATTTCACAAACACAATTAAAACAAACCCATCTTAAATATCAGCTGTTTCTACATTATAGAATAATTCACGTTAGTGTCATACTGTAAAGAAGACAACATTCAATTTTATATTATTGGCAAACATATATGTATATTTTATCACAACCAACCTCCCATAAATTAACAGCAGATTTTAACAGGAGCAAAGATGTTAAACATAAAGAGGACTCTTTATAATTAGGAATATCTATATAATGAATTTTCAAGTTGGGAACTAAAAAAAAAACCCTTATTATCCAATGTGAATGAAATAAAGGTTATCTGAAGTTAGAATACACTGAATTTTTGACATCACCAAAACATTTCTTGGGTTTTTGAAAGAAATAACTTACTTCCAGCTCTCTCAAAATAGTCGCTGCATCATTTGTCACAAACAACTTCTCCAGATGGTTGATAACCATTTTGTTCATTCCTCAAAAATAGTTAGAAAAAGAAATCCATCATCACTCAAACCCTTCTCCAGACACCAAAGAAAATCCAGTGAAGAAACAAAAATTTGCTATCCGTTCCTTGAAAGAACTTCCTAAGAACTCAAAACATACTACCTATTCTTAAAGCCACAGCCTAATGGCTTCCACTGCCTGCACACCTGTATTCTTTCTTTCCTGCCAATTTCATATTTTTTCAATCAACTTATATTGACATGTACAAAGACTAAAATTATTTACTTGAAAGTATATTTGTTTTGCTTATTCCATAAATTTGTACCAATTAATTCAGTTGATGGGAAGCAAGAGAGAATTTTTCTCCCTTAAATTATGTCACTTTACATAAGAGAACTGTTCCACAGCTGTAACAATGGTACTACCTCAAAGGTGAAAGCACCATAACTTTTCTAACCTCTCAACAGGACAAAAAGTAACATTTTGATTACAAGTTTTCTAAAAAGATCTGAACTACCAATTAAAGATTAGGAAAACTATACAGGAGTTAATGAACTGTGAATTAATTTTCAACGCCATACTGTATTATGGCTAAAACTCTCAATTTACATATAATATCTTCAAGTTTTAAAGAACTACTACACAAAATTTTATTATAGTACTGTATTTTTTATAAAACATGAATTTAGAAATTACCATTTGGTCCATATGCTGTACGAGTTGTTTGTGCCAGCTCCTTGCAAGCCTGTATGTCCTGTACACAGCCTCTTCTAATCCTGAAAAATGCTGTAGAAGAAAATTTCTGATTAGGCAGGACAGTGAATCTCAATAATTTCTTCATCTGTAAAATGGGAGTAATATAATAGTACCTGTTTCCAAAGACTGTTGATATTATCAAGCAAGATTTATGTATGTAAAGTATGGTGTTTGGTGTTCCTATGATATCACAGATACCACTGTAATCCATAGATTTGTCCACAAATTGAATGAATAAGGCATGACATTTTTAGGGACCATGGGTACCTACTTACACATTAAAACATAAAGCCTAATTTTTTAAAAGTGTAGTGAAAAATGCAGAGAAGAGTGCTATGACTGATTAGAGAAAGCATATGAACCATTACAGATAAAAATACCTTTCCAGAATCTACCAATTCTTTCTAAAAACTGAAATGTGGTATGAATGTGATAAAACTTGAACACTGTAGCGTCTACAGGTCTATGTTCAAAGGGAATTAACATATTTGCCTTATACCTTTTTAGAACTAAAGCTTACAGATTTTGAATTCTCGTTTGAAATGAAACAAACTGCTCGTTTGCACACATTAATTTCAATGTGTATACACTGAAAACTGAACTGCTCACAGTACTCAAATTTTCAAGTTTTACAATGAACTTCTTTTAAACATGGGATTTACTTGTGAGTCTCAGATAAATTTCAAGAGCCTACTCCTCATGTGAACATTTTTTTAGAGCTGCTTTGCCTAACAAGAGTAGGCACTTGCCACAAGTGGTTATTTAAAATTTAAGTAATTAAAAACTCAGTCCCACAATTGCACTAGACACAGTTCAACTGCCCAGTAGCTACATGTGACTAGTGGATACGCCCTGGATAATGCTGATACAGAACACTTCCATCATAGCAGACAGACAAAACTGCCTCATACTCTTTTTTTTTCCCTCACTCCCATTCTCTGAGGAACAGTCACCTCTGATCATAAATCAGATCCTACCCAACGGTTCAATGACTTCCCCTCACTCTGAGGATAAAATGAAATCGCCTGGGATGGCTACAAGTTCCTACACCCTCTAATCCTTGCCAACAACTCTTCTAATTTCACCTCTTATCAGTCTTGCCTTCCCTTGCTAAGCTTCAGTCTCATCTTTAAGAATGTTTTAACAAGTCAAACTCACTTCATCTTCAGTGAGTTTGGTCCCTTACTGGTCCCCTTAGCCTGAAACATTTCTGCCTTTAATCTTGGCCACTAAGCACAGAGCTGAGAGTTCTTTCCTTAACATCTTATTTACTGTTCTACCTCAAACTTTCCTTTATAATTTGTTTTAGAGGCGCACTTTCAATTTCCTTTATCATTATTTGAAGTTATCCTTTTGCTTATTTGGTCACTTATTTCTGCCTCAGAAGAATAAAAAAACATGGACACTTCCCAGCCTTTGAAAAAAAAAGTGAGTTCATGTCATTTTCAGCAAAGCTCTTTCACCAATACTTACAGTGAACCTCCTTACATACTAGAGTCACGTTATCCCCAAAGTGCATCCTCGCCAACAAGAAACCTAGTTCCCTCAAACTGTTAGCACAAATGGAACCACACTATCTACATTCCTTTAAGCACAGCAAGCCTAGGGGACAATAAGGGAACGCAACTATTTGAACATAAGAGACACACTTACAGTTGTGTGTCTAAGACATTAAAAAAAAAAATTGTTGTTGAAATTACTTTCAAGATCTCGCCATAAAACAAAAGCTTTACTTAGGTCAGGGTGTCACTTACTCTGTTGGTTACAACTATTTCCGTCTCATCTCCCCAACTGAAAGATGAAGAAAGTTAAGATCCAGAGGATTAAGTTTTACCTTAAGCTGGCTAAGTTCAGACCAGAACCTATTGGGATTGTAACTAAGATTTATCCTATAATCCACTATTTCTGCGAACATAATGGGGAGCTCGCCGTTTCTCATTTGCAAGAGTTGCCTCTTCCCTCTCCTCCCCGGACCACCCGCTCCTGGAGCCGTTTCGCAGTACTCAAAGCAACCTCACCTACGTTATTTCACCTACTTCGGCCCCCCAAAGAAGAGCCTCCTCACTACCGTTTTACTGACGGAGGAAAAATGCAAAGAGCGGCCTTCACACCCTGTGCGGCTACAAAGCACAGAACGCGCCGCCTGCGGCCTCGTCGCCCACTTGCCGTTTCTGGCCGCTTGTCCCCTCTCCTAGGTTCGTTAAAAAAAAAAAACTCGAAATGCCCGCGGCCCTCCGCGGCCAAGCTCTCCAGAGAACACCTCCCTTTCTGGAATCTTCTTTCCCTCCGACCGCTATGTCGGGTGGGCACGCCGGGCCCGTTGGTAGGTCTTTCTTCTTGGCTGCGGCCGCCGCGGCTCTCTCACTTCACTCCCCCTTCCTCCTTTTCTTACCTTCGCTCCCTCCTTGAGCATCTGGGCAAAGCCCGGGGCCTTGGGGACGTGAAGCGCCATGACCAGTCCGCACGGTGCCGTTCACGCGCCCTCTCAGAAGATCCTGGAGGAGGCGAGAGGCGCGCACAGCCTCCTGGGAACGTAGCGTGCGGCCGGCACACGCTCCTCCTCTCTTTTCAGCAGGGCCCGCCCTTTCCCTCGGCCGCCTAGGCTGTGAAGCCTCGCGAGAAGGAGCAGTTCGCGCTGCCAGAACTGAGTTGACGATTCTCGATCTGGTCGATCGATGGGGCGGCTCGATCGGGCTGGGACTTCTGTCTTCCGGCCAACGCACGCGTAGGCTGCCTGGCGGATGTGGCTCCCTTCCCGAGGTTGTTCCTTTCGCTTAGATTCACAGGCTCTGTGCTGGGGACTTTTGAGTTTTGTCAGTTTTGTCCTTGAATTTTGCCACTCCTCCCAAGAGAAGCTTCCGTATAAATCTTCCAGAGCTTCACACGATATCGGCCAGGTGGGCACCCTTTTTCCCCGAGGCCGAGCACCTGCCTTCATCCTCCAAATCTGTGGTTGAACTTGCGCTCAGACTTGGGCCCTGTAGCAGCTCTGGGGACTTGAAGGTGATAAATGAAAATCTGAAAGGAAAACTACGTACTGAGTGCTCATATGTGCCAGGCCCGTTATTTGCTTTATGTGCGGTGTCTTAGCTGGTGGTCAATCTTTTATTACTTTTGCAATTTACAAAAGGTAGTTTGTACAAGATCACAGCGCTAGTAGTGTTAAAACTAGGATTTCTACCCAGATTAGATTGCAAAATGCACGTTGTTAGGCAACTGTATTCATCTTTCCTCCTTTTTTTTTTTTTTTTTTTCCTTCTCTTTTTTGCCCGCCCCACAGGCAAGTGAGATCTTAGTTCCCCTGCCAGGAGTGGAACCCCGCCCCCTGCAGTGGAAGCATGATGTCTTAACCACTGGAACACCTGGAAAATCCCTTTCCTGCTTTTTCTTGGAATTCATTTCAGTTCAGTTCAGTCGCTCAGTCGTGTACGACTCTTTGTGACCCCATGAATCGCAGCACGCCAGGCCTCCCTGTCCATCACCATCTCCCGGAGTTCACTCAGACTCACGTCCATCGAGTCCATGATGCCATCCAGCCACACAATCCTTTAAAACCTGACCTCTGTGTCATCCCACATCAGCACATGACTGATTTCAAAAGACTGAATGATGACAGAATACTTTAAAGAATAACTTCACACAGTGAAAGTAATCCACTCTCCTAGTAGAAAATATATACAACTGAGAACGTTTGGCTTGTCTTTTGTTCCTTGGTCAGACACTTACAGATGATTTCTTTTCCTTAAATCAGGACAGGTTTAGTGTGACATTGGAAAAGACTCTGATGCTGGGAGGGATTGGGGGCAGGAGGAGAAGGGGACGACATGAGATGGCTGGATGACATCACCGACTCGATGAACGTGAGTCTGAGTGAACTCCGGGAGTTGGTGTTGGACAGGGAGGCCTGGCGTGCTGCATTTTTGGCGTGCTGCAATTCATGGGGTCGCAAAGTTGGACACGACTAGCGACTGAACTGAACTGAAGGAATAATCAAATGTGTTACATATACTATAACTTTTTCTAATTAGCACTTAAGTGCATAATTATTAAAAAATATTTTTGCCGGCCATCTCAAACCAACTGTTGTGAACCACCTTTTGGGAAACATTCAGCTATCCTCAAAGGGTGGTCCAAGGACAACAGGAGATTTCCTTATGGTTTAGCCAAGAAATAAATGAAAACTAATTCATCTAAGTCAAAGAGAGCATTGCTTATAAACATAACCAGCAACAACAACAAAACTGAAAGAGATTAAAGATGACACGATAAAATTTTAATAATAATTAAGGTATCAAGTCTTGGTAGAGCCCATGGTAGATAATTTGAGGATAAAACTATTGATGAATCAAATTTGCATGGAAAGTTTTAATAAAAAATTGATCTGGGGACTTCTCTGTCAGTCCAGTGATTAAGACTCCACTTTGACTGCAGGGGGCATGGGTTTGATTCCCGTTAGGGTACTAAGAACCTTCATTCCTTAGCAAAACTGCCAAAAACAGTAATAAAAGTAACAATAATAATAACAAAGTTTGAGAATAGATATTAATTTTAGTAAGTTAAAAAGGAAATGGGAAGGATTAAATCAGTTAAAATCTTCTCTATGGTAATTGATCAAGAATTAAATTGATTTAATTGCTAAGAAGAATGTTTTTTAGATAAAAATTCATTTTGTGTTACTTGGAGTAGATGGTGTATTCATAATTGTGGAATTAAAAGCTCAAGGGCAAAATTTCCACTGGATCCAAATAGTTAGCCAAATATTCCTCGCCCAGACTAAAAAGTAAACACAAACACTCAGTATGGCTCGGGGTCTGGGGCCTGGTCCCTGCTTATGGCACCTGTATCTTTGCCCTGTTGGCCTTCCTCTCTGTCTTCTGGCCACAGAAGCCTGAATAGTTCATCCTGTCTGCTTTACCTCCTCTGCCTCAAGGTCTCAGCCTCTGCTTTGCTCTACCTAGAATGCTCATCTGCTCCCTCTTGGCTAAGTTAGTTCTACTTCAGTAAACAAATGCTTATGTTAGGAAGCCTTTGATGACTCCCAAGACATTCCCTGTGTGTCATTCTCACAGCTTCCATGCTTCTCCTTCACAGCACTTATCCTGGTTAGATGAAATTTGTTGCAATCTTTCTCAACTAGTAGGTAGACACTGTATTGCCAGCATATATCACTGGACGTTGCATGAAGCAGAGACTTAACGGATGGCTAAATGGGTGTCTGAGTGTTACTGAAAGGTGTGGGGTCCGGCTGCTCACTGCTCAAAAGCCAATAAACAGGCTAGGTTAGTGGAAAGGAAAGTATGCTTTATTTCAGATGCTGACAGCTGGGTAGGAGGGTGGACCTCTATCCCAAGGCTGACTCACCCCGCTGGCAGCCGGTGGGGCAAGAGCTTTTATAGACAGAAGAAGAGGGCTACGTGCAGAAACATCACAGTCAGCTCTGACAGTCATCTTCAAGTTGGTCAGCAGTGGTCTGACCAGTGTCATCTTGGTTGTTTTAGGTACAATTAATATTCAGTTCTAGGGTGGATTTGTTTCCACTGTGTTGAGGCCAATTCTCGGAACTGTGGCATCCCATGTTGTGGCTACAGTCTGGTCATCAGGTAATTAACTTCTCCACGTGGTAGGGGTTTCAGAATCTATAATAGACAGTTCACAAGGTATGGCCCATAATTTCTCTACAGTGCTAGAGAACGAACTAAAGGTCCTTGACTATGCTTAATGAAGGTATTATTATTATTTGTCCTCCTTTGACTGTTTTCCTGTTTTTACATGTTCTCATCTCTCTGATTAAACTTATGCTTTGACTAAAGTATTCCACAAACAAAAGGCAGGCTGAGGACACGGGGTGGGGCAGTGAAGGCCCATCACGTGTTGCTCCGTTTTATGAAGAGAAGACCAAAGAATTGGGAGATGAGGTTTCTAGTTATCTCTTTCAGTTCAGTTCAGTCGCTCAGTCGTGTCTGACTCTTTGCGACCCCATGAATTGCAGCACACCAGGCCTCCCTGTCCATCACCATCTCCCGGAGTCCATTCAGACTCACGTCCATCGAGTCAGTGATGCCATCCAGCCATCTCATCCTCTGTCGTCCCCTTCTCCTCCTGCCCCCAATCCCTCCCAGCATAAGAGTCTTTTCCAATGAGTCAACTCTTCGCATGAAGTGGCCAAAGTACTGGAGTTTCAACTTTAGCATCATTCCTTCCAAAGAAATCCCAGGGCTGATCTCCTTCAGAATGGATTGGTTGGATCTCCTTGCAGTCCAAGGGACTCTCAAGAGTCTTCTCCAACATCACAGTTCAAAAGCATCA
Organism: Aepyceros melampus; assembly: GCA_006408695.1. Taxonomy (NCBI): domain Eukaryota; kingdom Metazoa; phylum Chordata; class Mammalia; order Artiodactyla; family Bovidae; genus Aepyceros; species Aepyceros melampus. Next base: position 2,304 of record SJXQ01007593.1, on the reverse strand, counting down.
GTTCTTCGCTGCTCAGCCTTCTTCACAGTCCAACTCTCACATCCACACATAACCACAGGAAAAACCATAGCCTTGACTAGATGGACCTTAGTCGGCAAAGTAATCTCTCTGCTTTTGAATATACTATCTANTTGTCATTTTTCTGCTTTCCTGGCAGTGTAAGGGACATCTCCTTGTAGGAACATATTCCAGCCTGTCATGTTAAGCTCATGTCTAATACCAAGGCCTCTAGATGATTAGATATCCTTGTGCTGAAATACAGCCAAATCTGTCTAATGGGTCTGGACTTCCATGGTTACTACTAGACAATGACCACCGTTGACCTTTCCCACTTTGACCAAATGGTCTTGTGAATCGTGCATCTTTTCTTCTACAAGTAAATTTCCTGATTTTGGTTTTAACTTCAGACTCTTGGATTTGAATGCCTGATGAACTAGAAAAGCTGATGGAAGAGGCTGAGAAACTGTCTTCTTTCTTGCATAAGCTGTAATGAACTAGACACACTATACTTTTAAAATAAAACCAATCTTTCTATTGATGATTGGGTCGCGCATGACAAACAAATAAAACTTAACCAAGATAAGGTTGAAGATGAGGGAGGCCGGGAGCCTCTGAAATGATTGGCATTATCTATTTATTCATTCACTTCTCCAATTCAGTAAATATTTGAGGGCTAATCATGATATGGGCTTCCCTGGTGGCTCAGTGGTAAAGAATCCACTTGCAATGCAAGAATGCAAGTTTGATCTCTGGGTCAGGAAGATCCTCTGGAGAAGGAAATGGCAACTCACTCCAGTATTCTTGCCCGGGAAATACCTATGGACAGAGAAGCCTGGTGGGCTACAGTCCATGGGGTCACAAAAGAATCAGATATGACTTAACGACTAAATAGCAACAACAAATCACGTTTAGGGCCAGCACCTGTAACTGTGGTACTCTTCACAGATTTTATGGGGCTTATGGAGGCTACTGTCAGCACCAGGAAGATGTGTGTAGGTTTTCCTTCTTTCAATGCAATAGTGAGAAAGCTCAGGCCAGCACCTGCTTTATAGGATGGCTCTGCTACAGAAACATGAAATGCTACTGCATTTATGCTTACATTTTGGGTAAAGCTTCTACCTCTTTTTAAAGATCCTGGGAGGCTTGACAACGACTAAATAGCAACAACAAATCACGTTTAGGGCCAGCACCTGTAACTGTGGTACTCTTCACAGATTTTATGGGGCTTATGGAGGCTACTGTCAGCACCAGGAAGATGTGTGTAGGTTTTCCTTCTTTCAATGCAATAGTGAGAAAGCTCAGGCCAGCACCTGCTTTATAGGATGGCTCTGCTACAGAAACATGAAATGCTACTGCATTTATGCTTACATTTTGGGTAAAGCTTCTACCTCTTTTTAAAGATCCTGGGAGGCTTGACCAAACCAATAACCACAGTTGTCCAGAGATTTTTTTCAAGGTGACTAAAAAGCCTGACATGTTCTTATACATTAGATAGATTAGAATATTACAGTTATTGATGAAGTCTTAATTTTGTAATAAAACTTGCTTAAGTTTAACTTCTGAACATTGTCAGAAAATTTTAGAAGAGCCAAATTTAAAATAAGTTTAAATGTTTCTAATGTAATTAATATTCAGACTTAAAAAAGTTTTTATCAATATATAGGGTTACAAATTTAAAATGGCTAGTCTTTCCCCATCCTTTCTCATCCATACTTACTCCCTTATGTATAATTTGTGATTGCTGAGATTATGAGTGTTTGCTGTTATTTTTATTACTTTACCATATGTAGTCATATATACACATGCATATATACACACAAGCATACACATGTTCAAATACACTCACAAATATGCTTTTAAGCACATAAGGTTACATTGAAAGTGAAAGTGAAGTCTCTCAGTTGTGTCCAACTCTGCGACCCTATGGACTGTAGCCGACCAGGCTCCTCTGTCCGTGGGGTTCTCCAGGCAAGAGTACTGGAGTGGGGTGCCATTTCCTTTTCCAGGAGATCTTCCCAACCCAAGGATCAAACCCAGGTCTCTTGCATTGCAGGCAGACATTTTATCATCGGCGCTATATATGTTATTATATTATATATATATAGCTTGCTCACTATGTAATGTAAAGCTTATATAGCTTGCTCACACACTAGTAAAGTAATGCTCAAAGTTCTCCAAGCCAGGCTTCAGCAATACATGAACTGTGAACTCCCTGATGTTCAAGCTGGTTTTAGAAAAGGCAGATGAATCAGAGATCAAATTGCCAACATCCACTGGATCATGGAAAAAGCAAGAGAGTTCCAG
>SJXQ01007592.1:415399-478298 GCA_006408695.1 Aepyceros melampus | reverse complement strand
CGCACAATTGCACTCATCTCACACGCTAGTAAAGTAATGCTCAAAATTCTCCAAGCCAGGCTTTAGCAATATGTGAACTGTGAACTTCCAGATGTTCAAGCTGGATTTAGAAAAGGCAGAGGAACCAAAGATCAAATTGCCAACATCTGCTGGATCATCAAAAAAGCAAGAGAGTTCCAGAAAAACATCTATTTCTGCCCAGATGTTAGGGAGCTACAAATGACACATGGTCACAATAGAATTAATATTAATTTTATCTACCACTTTATTTTTCCAGATCAGAAGCTAAAGCATGCCATTCAGAAGTTTTGTTAGCTAATGTGAGAGAATTTGTTTTTGTCGTAATAGGTTCTCAACCCATTGAACAAATAATAATATTTAACATTGATTGAGCACCTATTTGTGGAATGGACTATTGTAAGTGAATGCATTAAGTAATAGATATAGATTAAATTAAAGATTGACTACATATGGCCTTTGGAAGTATAAGTCAAATTTGATAGGGGATTTTTAAGGCATTTCTAAAGAATAAAGAAACATGCATTGTTTTGGTTTGTAAGCTCCTATTGATTTTGGAGCAGTCAAGAAACTCTAATACCTATATAATTAGTGTGCTGTGGAAACATATTATTTTTTTCTCCAAGGGAGCAATTGATTTCTGAGAACCTTGATACCTCAGCAAGATAATTATGGAGAGACAAAGGTAAAACCTCAGTGGTTCAGAAGAGGAATTAGTAGATGCTTTTTGTAGTGCTGTTGAAATTTTATTTTCCTTTCAGTGATTTTGACCATATTCCAAGAGGGCATTTCAGAAACAAATGAAATGGTCTTATTTAACTCCAGGTACAACTTTGGTAGATCAGTGATACAAAGACCCATGTCAACAGGGAGGTAAAATTACACGAGCAGTATCATAAGGAAATCCCACCTTTTTGGTGATCACAAAATTCCTTACGCCAGAACAAGCCATGCTTTCCACAGACTGGACAGTAGACTTGCTGTGTGTGACTTCTTTGTGGAAACAATTGCATTTCATCTCAGATAAGACACATTGATTGTAAGCTACTCCACTGTTTTATTGGCTTCCCGGGTAAAGAATCCACCTGTCAATAATACAGGAGACGCAAGAGATATGGGTTCAGTCCCTGGACTGGGAAGTTCCCCTGGAGAAGGAAATGACAACTCACTCCTATATTCTTGCCTGGAGAACCCCATGGACAGAGGAGCCTGGTGGGTTACAGTTATGGGATCGCAAAGAGTCGACACAATTGAGCAACTTAGTACATACATACCACTGTTTTAAGGGCCAGTGGAAAGGGAAAGAGAGTTATATAATGTTTTCTCATCACTAAGAATTTGTATTTTATTGAAAGGATTCTTCTTACTTTAGCATATTTTTNCTATATTCTTGCCTGGAGAACCCCATGGACAGAGGAGCCTGGTGGGTTACAGTTATGGGATCGCAAAGAGTCGACACAATTGAGCAACTTAGTACATACATACCACTGTTTTAAGGGCCAGTGGAAAGGGAAAGAGAGTTATATAATGTTTTCTCATCACTAAGAATTTGTATTTTATTGAAAGGATTCTTCTTACTTTAGCATATTTTTTATTATTTTTATTATATATGTACATATAATATTATTTATATTTTTATTATATATACTATATATATGCACTATATATATTCAAAAAAGAGGATATTAGCTTAGTAAGTTGGATTGGGCTTTTCTAAAACTTGATCACTCCCAGCGTCCACCTCTGCTAACTCACTTGTGACTCATTCATCGTTCTGTGTTTTCCATATGTCAATCTTTGCCCCATATCTCACCTGCTATTGCCTCTGCATCTCTCAAACCCGTTCATTATCATTATTATTGATTCCCAATCTTTTCAACTTTAATCAATACCTTTATTTGTGTCATCTCTGAATTTCCCTAAAATTAAAAATGTCATATTTTCTGAAGTCCCAAATAATGAAATAAAAATGATTTTGTTTTGAAGTCATCATTTATAATTTTGTGAAGTTTTTGAAGGTAGTTGGAAGAGCTATAAGACTTATCAAACCCAGGCTGCATTCAGAGCATCAATATGAGGGATGAGTTGGAGTAATGTTGGGCTTGCAATCCAGATCCTTCCCAGTGCTTCAAACTGGGGAGCAGTTTAGAGAGCAGCTGTCCACTTTCTGTTGCTGCTGCCAGTGCTGCTTCCTTGCTTCTAACATTTTTATTAGTCTTGACTCTTTCAGTTGCAAATGACAGAAATCCAGCTCCATCTGGCATAAGCAGAAAAGGGACTTTTATTAGCTCATAAAACTAAGCGGTCTTGGTGTGGTATTGGATTAGATATGGTTAGATTCAGAGGCTCTTCACTCTCAGCACTGGATTTTGCCTCCTCTCTGGGCTTTTCAGAAGAAAAGCTGTGACAGACCTAGTGAGTAAAAGTCCCTCAGTTGTGTCCAACTCTTTGCAAACCCATGGATTGTAGCCTATCAGGCTCTTCTGTCCATGGAATTCTCCAGGGAAGAATACTAGAGTGGGTTGCCATTCCCTTCTCTAGGGTAACCTCCCAACCCAGGGATCAAACCCAGGTCTCCTGCATTACAGGCAGATTCTTTACTGTCTGAGCCCCAGGGAGCAGAAACATCACTTTGTTGATACAAGTCCGTCTAGTCAAAGCTATGGTTTTTCCAGTAGTCATGTACGATGGGTGAGTTGGACCATAAAGAAGGCTGAGTGCTGAAGAATTGATGCTTTCAAACTGTGGTGCTTACAGAAGACTCTTGAGAGTCCCTCAGACAGCAAGGAGATCAAACCAGTCAATCCTAAAAGAAATCAACCCTGAGTATTTATTGAAAGGACTGATGCTGAAATTTAGGCTCCAATACTTTGGCTACCTGATGTAAAGAACCAACTCATGGGAAAAGACCCTGGTGCTGGGAAAGATTGAGGGCAGGAGGAGAAGGGGGTGACAGAGGATGAGATGGTTGGATGGCATCATCGACTCAATGGACATGAGTTTTCACAAACTCTTGGTGATAGTGAAGGACAGGGAAGCCTGGAGTGCTACAGTCCATGGGGTCGAAAAGAATTAGACACAGTTGAGCAACTGAACAACAGCAACTGTTGGCTTTGGTCTCAGTGAAGCTCTTGGCCTCTGCAGCTCCAGACTTACTTCTACTAATTTTCAGAATCTCAGAAGATTATCAGATATATCTGCCCAGGATTTCCCATCAGAGTCCTGAAATCAAATCTAATTAGTTTTTCTTAGTTTGTGTATCTATCCTTGAAATGCTTGCTGTGGCCAGGAGGGTTTAATTGAATTGGCTTTTTCAGGGTTATTGCCTACCCTGGAACTGTGTGGCCTTGGAATGAGGCTCTCTTGGATAAAGATCAAGAAGCTGGACAAAGGAGGAGGAGGATGTTGGACTGGCCAAGCCGGTGATTCTCTTACTGGCCCTCTAAGCAGAAGCCCAGTGGTCTCAACATGTGTAAACCTTCTGGCTTATCTGAGCAAGAAGGGAAAGTAAAATCTAGAGTACTGAACCTAGAACTAGATCTCTACCCTCAGCTCTGACTCTATCAGGCTTGTCGGCAAAATAACTTTTCCACTTCAAAATTATATCTACCAAGAATGAAGAGTGAGACAAGCGATGGCACCCGAGGGAGGCAGAGGGTCAAGTTTCGAAGAGTACTTCCCAGGAGCCAGGGGTGCCTGATGTACTTTCAGCCCCAGCTGTACTTTTCTGCTGAACTTCCAACTCCCAGAGACCAGCAGCTGCGCTGGATCTTGCATTTTAAACTTTTTGTCTCTAGTTTCTTTTTCTTAGTCCCTCCTTCTGAGTATCCTTTTAGATGTATGTTGGTGCCTCTTAAATTATCCTTTATGTCTCTTCTCTTTTATACTTTTTAGCACTTGTTTTCCTATTTTGGATGATTGTTTTAGCTCTGGATTCCAGTTTTCACTTTTAAAAAGTATGCTTATTTCTATCCACAAAGATTTTCTTACCCTATTATGTATTTTGTTTCTAGATTTTCTTTTATCAAATCTGCTTTAAAAAAAAAAAAAACAAAACTTGAGCAATGTTCTATTCTTGTCTTAGAGAGTTTATTTTTATTTATTTAGAGTTTGTACATTCTTATTTTTATGTACTTCTAAGCTTTTCCTGTTATGAAGACTTCTGGGGTGTTCATGTTTGCTGTTTGTTGTTTTTGCGTGTGCTCACGTGTTTCCTCGTGTGTTCTATTAGTTTTAGTCTGTGAGCTCACCTCCAGGGAGAGTTTCATGTGAATTCTGAGGGTGGCTCTGGGTGGCCGAGGTGTTGCTATGGGGCAGTTTTGCTGTCACTGATTTGAGGGTTGAGGGCGTGCGTGCACGCTAAGTCGCTTCAAGTCGTGTCTGACTCTGTGACCCTATGGACTGTAGCCCACCAGGCTCCTCCGCCACTGCTGGCTCTGAAGGTGGAGGGAGGGCTTCAAGTCAAGGCAGGTGGGTGGTTCCCTAAAACTTGGGAAAAAACAGACAAAAAACGATTCTTCCCTGGAGCCTCTGGAATAGAATACAGCCCTATTGACACCTTCATTTTAGCCTCTCAAAATCCATCTAGGATTTCTGACCTCTGTAATTTTATAATAAATTCGTGTTGTTTTAAGGGCCTGCGTTTGTGGTAATTGTTAGGATAGGAAAGTAATGCACACAAGGATGACCCAGCAATTTCTACCAGAAATGTGCCCCAGGAGATGTGCTGTAGAATGTTCAAGACCACTGTCTGTAGCACCCCACAGCTGGAAATTACCCAGATGCTGGTCGGAAACAAATACGTTGTGACACAGCCTGCATACTCTTTGGTGATGAGAGTGACCTGTCTGCAGCTCCATGTGACAGTCCAGAGAAATGTCACAGATGCGATGGTAAGAAAGTGAAAGTGTTAGTTGCTCAATCCTGTCCAACTCTTTGTGATTCCATGGACTGTAGCCGCCAGGTTCGTCTGTCAATAGAATTCTTCAGGCAAGAATACTGGAGTGGATTGCCATTCCCTTCTCCAGGGGATCTTCTCAACCCAGGGATTGAACCTGGGTCTCCTGTATTGCAGGCAGACCCTTTACCATCTGAACCACCAGGGACGCCCAGAACAAGGTGTGCTATGTAAGTCCATGTGTATAGAATATAAAAGAGACAGAAGTAGTGCATTGTGTAGAAAGTCAGGATGACCCTTGAGATCATCCTGGCAGGGGGGTTAGTGACTGTAAGAGGACAGCTTGTAACCTTCTGTTTCTTGATTCAGGTGCTAGTTACATGTGTCAAGTGTGTGAAAATGTACTGAGCTACACTCTTATCTTTTATGCATTTTTCTGTGTGTCTGTTCAGTTCAGTCACTCAGTTGTGTCCGACTCTTTGTGACCCCATGAATTGCACTGCTGCTGCTAGGTTGCTTCAGTCGTGTCTGACTCTGTGCAATCCCATAGACGGCAGCTCACCAGGCTCCCCCATCCCTGGGATTCTCCAGGAAAGAACACTGGAGTGGGTTGCCATTTCCTTCTCCAATGCATGAAAGTGAAAAGTGAAAGTGGAGTCTCTCAGTCATGTCCAACTCTTAGTGACCCCATGGACTGCAGCCCACCAGGCTCCTCTGTCCATGGGATTTTCCAGGCAAGAGTACTGGAGTGGGGTGCCATTGCCTTCTCCATGAATCGCAACTTGAGTTAAAAAAAAAATGTCCCAAACATAGTATTGTTTTCCATGAGAGCTCTGCAGTCTTGTCCGTGTGGATGGGGCGTGATCTTCTAGCCTGTGCGTGGGAGCATCAGACCCAGAGCCTTGATCGGATGATGGGCCTGCTGCTGTCAACTGACTCCCTCCTGTTCACTGTATTAGATTAGAGGAAGTTTCTGTAGTACTGGGTTTTAGTTTGCCCGATGAAAATTCCAATGACTAGAATTCACAAATACCCAGTGCAGTCTCGAAATGCTTGTCATAGAGACATGCGCTAGTAACAAAACAGTTTGATTTATTTCTGCTAATAATGTATGTTCCTGTCATTTAATGTGGCATGTCATTTCAGGCAGCTGCACCAGTTGTCGTGATGCGAGTGCCAATGTGTTAAGGCCACCTCTAGAAGGAGGCTTGTTTCGAACAGTGCTCAGTGTTCTGACATCAGAAATTTGATCTGGGCAGGGCTCCAAAGTGGCATTTGCTGGAAAAATCTGTCCTAACGCATGTAGCCTGTTCTCCTTGCTAAGATGTGAAGTGGTCTGTTGCCCAGATCTTGGATTCTAGTCCTGGCTGTGCTATCAGCCAGCCACAAGAGCTTAGGCAAGTCATTCATTTACACGTTTTCCCATTATAGATGTTAATGTTACTCCTTTGCTTTAAACACGTGCTTTGCCTCCATGGTGTAGCCAGAGTCAGCAGCAGCAAGGTTTTGGAAATGGAGCCATTCATTAAGGTATAAACTTTTGGACTAAGACAAGTTCTAGCTGTGCTCTGACTGGCTGTGCCACCTGGGGCTCATTACCTCTGGAAGGGCTGTTGAGAGGCTGCCCTGCAGGTTTGGCACATAGGAAGGGCTGCCTGGATAAATAGTGTCTGCTGGGATGATGGTGTCTGTGGTTTGTTGTGAGTCCCTGATGTTGTTTGAGGCTGATATTAAGGGAGCTTGTAACTTTGTTATTAGATGATAGCATTCACAGATAATGAAACCCTCACAGAAGTTAACTAGGGGACACAGAAAATTCCTCCTATGAAAGTACCCTTGAAGGTTGCATTTTTATTATAAAGACTTCAATTTGCACTGAAGTATAGGGGAGCTACCCCACGTCCAAGGTCAGGGGCCGCGGCCAAAGTGCCAGGCTGCAACAGTGCAGCCAAGAGGAGCTAACCCACGCCCAAGGTCAGAGGCAGAGGCCGAGAGGAGCTAACCCACTCCTGAGGTCAGGGGTGGCGGCCGAGAGGGGCTAACCCATGCCCAAGGTCAGAGGTGGTGGCCGAGAGGAGCAACTGCACATCCAAGGAGCAGTGGCTGCACTGGCGCAGGAGGGCCTAGAGAAGCTACTCCACGTTCAAGGTCAGGAGGGGCGGCGGTGAAGAGAAGAGAAATGCAAGTAGGTGTTGCAAGAGGGCGTCAGAGGGCAGACTCACTGAAACTATAATCACAGAAAACTAATCAATCTAATCACACTAGGACCACAGCCTTGTCTAACTCAATGAAACTAAGCCATGCCCTGTGGGGCCAGTCAAGATGAGCGGGTCATTGTGGAGAGGTCTGACAGAATGTGGTCCACTGGAGAAGGGAATGGCAAACCACTTCAGTATTCTTGCCTTGAGAACCCCATGAACAGTATGAAAAGGCAAAATGATAGGATACTGAAAGAGGAACTCCCCAGGTCAGTAGGTGCCCAACATGCTACTGGAGATCAGTGGAGAAATAACTCCAGAAAGAATGAAGGGATGGAGCTGTCACGTGAGTGTATGTTCCTCGGTTCTTTGTCTCGTCACAACAAAGATTTGGAGCGACGGACATTAAAGCCCTCGGCATATCACAGCCCTTGGGTCTTGGACAAACTGTGATATAGCTCTTAAGCAAATCAGTGTTACAGCTCTCTTTTATTTAGAAGATGCATGAGGGCATGCCAACCCAAAGACTCAAAGAGAGTGGAGGAGTGTGTGGGGGAGGGGGAGAGAGAGAGAGAGTGAGAGGGAGAGAGAGAAAGAGCCCACCCACGCTGGAGAGAAAGAGAGAGTGTAAGAGGACAGCTTGTAACCTTCTGTTTCTTGATTCAGGTGCTAGTTACATGTGTCAAGTGTGTGAAAATGTACTGAGTTACACTCTTATCTTTTATGCATTTTTCTGTGTGTCTTTTCAGTTCAATCACTCAGTTGTGTCCGACTCTTTGTGACCCCATGAATCGCACTGCTGCTGCTAGGTCGCTTCAGTCGTGTCTGACTCTGTGCAGTCCCATAGACGGCAGCTCACCAGGCTCCCCCATCCCTGGGATTCTCCAGGAAAGAACACTGGAGTGGGTTGCCATTTCCTTCTCCAATGCATGAAAGTGAAAAGTGAAAGTGGAGTCTCTCAGTCATGTCCAACTCTTAGTGACCCCATGGACTGCAGCCCACCAGGCTCCTCTGTCCATGGGATTTTCCAGGCAAGAGTACTGGAGTGGGGTGCCATTGCCTTCTCCATGAATCGCACACTTGAGTTAAAAAAAAAATGTCCCAAACATAGTATTGTTTTCCATGAGAGCTCTGCAGTCTTGTCCGTGTGGATGGGACATGATCTTCTAGCCTGTGCGTGGAAGCATCAGACCCAGAGCCTTGATCGGATGATGGGCCTGCTGCTGTCGACTGACTCCCTCCTGTTCACTGTATTAGATTAGAGGAGGTTTCTGTAGTACTGGGTTTTAGTTTGCCCGATGAAAATTCCAATGACTAGAATTCACAAATACCCAGTGCAATCTCGAAATGCTTGTCATAGAGACATGCGCTAGTAACAAAACAGTTTGATTTATTTCTGCTAATAATGTATGTTCCTGTCATTTAATGTGGCATGTCATTTCAGGCAGCTGCACCAGTTGTCGTGATGCAAGTGCCAATGTGTTAAGGCCACCCCTAGAAGGAGGCTTGTTTCGAACAGTGCTCAGTGTTCTGACATCAGAAATTTGATCTGGGCAGGGCTCCAAAGTGGCATTTGCTGGAAAAATCTGTCCTAACGCATGTAGCCTGTTCTCCTTGCTAAGATGTGAAGTGGTCTGTTGCCCAGATCTGGATTCTAGTCCTGGCTGTGCTATCAGCCAGCCACAAGAGCTTAGGCAAGTCATTCATTTACACGTTTTCCCATTATAGATGTTAATGTTACTCCTTTGCTTTAAACACGTGCTTTGCCTCCATGGTGTAGCCAGAGTCAGCAGCAGCAAGGTTTTGGAAATGGAGCCATTCATTAAGGTATAAACTTTTGGAGTAAGACAAGTTCTAGCTGTGCTCTGACTGGCTGTGTCACCTGGGGCTCATTACCTCTGGAAGGGCTGTTGAGAGGCCGCCCTGCAGGTTTGGCACATAGGAAGGGCTGCCTGGATAAATAGTGTCTGCTGGGATGATGGTGTTTGTGGTTTGTTGTGAGTCCCTGATGTTGTTTGAGGCTGATATTGAGGGAGCTTGTAACTTTGTTATTAGATGATAGCATTCACAGATAATGAAACCCTCACAGAAGTTAACTATGGGGACACAGAAAATTCCTCCTATGAAAGTACCCTTGAAGGTTGCATTTTTATTATAAAGACTTCAATTTGCACTGAAGTATAGGGGTGCTACCCCACGTCCAAGGTCAGGGGCCGTGGCCAAAGTGCCAGGCTGTGACAGTGCAGCCAAGAGGAGCTAATCCACCCCTGAGGTCAGGGGTGGCGGCCGAGAGGAGCTAACCCATGCCCAAGGTCAGAGGTGGTGGCCGAGAGGAGCAACTGCACATCCAAGGAGCAGTGGCTGCACTGGCGCAGGAGGGCCTAGAGGAGCTACTCCGCATTCAAGGTCAGGAGGGGCGGCGGTGAAGAGAAGAGAAATGCAAGTAGGTGTTGCAAGAGGGCATCAGAGGGCAGACTCACTGAAACCATAATCACAGAAAACTAATCAATCTAATCACACTAGGACCACAGCCTTGTCTAATTCAATGAAACTAAGCCATGCCCTGTGGGGCCAGTCAAGATGGGCGGGTCATTGTGGAGAGGTCTGACAGAATGTGGTCCACTGGAGAAGGGAATGGCAAACCACTTCAGTCTTCTTGCCTTGAGAACCCATGAACAGTATGAAAAGGCAAAATGATAGGATACTGAAAGAGGAACTCCCCAGGTCAGTAGGTGCCCAACATGCTACTGGAGATCAGTGGAGAAATAACTCCAGAAAGAATGAAGGGATGGAGCTGTCACATGAGTGTATGTTCCTCAGTTTTTTGTCTCGTCACAACAAAGATTTGGAGCGACGGACATTAAAGCCCTCGGCATATCACAGCCCTCGGGTCTTGAACAAACTGTGNGTTCTTGCCTGGAGAATCCCAGGGATGGAGGAGCCTGGTAGGCTGCCATCTAAGGGGTCGCACAGAGTCAAACACGACTGAAGCGACTTAGCAGCAGCATCAGCATGCTGGCCATTCAGATTTAATAATCATAGGGAAAAAGTGAAAGTGTTAGTTGGTCAGTCATGTCTGACTCTTTGTGACCCCAGTGACTATAGCCCGCTAGGCTCCTCTATCCATTGTATTTGGCATTGGATTTTTTTTGGCCACAAAGCATGAGGGATCCTAGTTTCGTGACCAGGGATAGAATGTGGACCCCCTCCCCCGACACTGTAAGGAGAAGTCTTAACCTCTGGACTGCTGGGGAAGCCAGGTTGCTTCCCTTTTTTGAAAGGAAAAAAAAAAAAGGAAACATTGTAATTACAGCTGAAACCTCCTGACCCCAAACTTGTTTATTTCCAGCAGTCCTGAGAGATAACTGTAATGCTGTAGTTTGTATCATTCTCTGCCATGTTTTTATATCTTCTTAGATGTTGATGTTATGTCAGCAGTCATCACATACATGATCTGTGGCATCCTGCAACTTGATCTTTTTTGTCCAGATGTATTTTAGAGATTTATCGATGATAGAATATATATCACTCCAGCTCATTTGTTAAATGCTATATTGCCTTCCAGTTTTGAATATATTCCAATTTTTTTGTCCATTCCTTGATGCATATGTGGGGGTATGACCAATTTTTTCTTAATATAAACAATATCAGAATAAACGCGTTTCACTTGCACGCATGCAAGTGTCTCTATACCTCTAGAAACAGCTGAAGCTTACTGGTGGTTGCACCAGGTTACAGTTCAGTGACCTGTAATGGTTCCTGCTGCTTCCTGCCATCTCTGACACTTGACAAGACTAACCTTTACCAGCCTCATTCATGGTATGAAAGGATGTTTATTTTTAATATGCATTTCCTTTTTTTTTTTTTTTAATCTTGCCATAGATGTTAACTCTCTGAGCCCTGGATATTCTTCCAGCAAATGCCTTTTTGCTTAAGAGAACCAGACTGAGTTTCTCTAATGAGTGATTTGCAACCTCATCTTCTGTGCCTGCTCAGACTTGACTCCATGGAAGCAGAGATGCTGGGTTCACGTCTACCCTATGTCCATCGAGGAGCATGAGGAAGGCTGATGCCCGGTTCACAGACTCCTCCTTCCTCAAGGGCTGAGGGGTTGGAAGCTGGCAGAGTATCCAGGGCTCCCAGCCCAAATGACTCTTACTAACGCACATCACACATGCTCAGAAAGGGTTTAGGGAGCTCTGCCCCACCCCGTGTGGAAGAGGAAAGGGATTTAGACACAGGGAAAATGGACTGTTCGGTTAAAAAGGAATATGGTGTCTATTCTTCCTTAGTTTTTCTTTCCTTATATTGGATCACTAAGGTAACCACTTCACATGTCTAGAAAAATCCTTTAACATTTTAGAGATACAAAACAATAAAATTTATAAGTAAGTTATAAAGCCTAGCAGAAAAAGAGACACAAAGCCAACATCCGACTTAATGAAAACATGATAATGTTTGTTTTCCTGTCAATTGCTATGCTGAATTTTATGTTTATCACTTCTTTTCCTCTTCAAAGTAATTTCCCACTTAAGAATATATCTCTAAGGCACATACTGAGTGCTTTTGGATGGTTTTACATTAAAAATGTAGACAGGCTTCTGGTTTCCTTTGTTCATTCAATATTATTGCTTGTATTTTTGTTCTTATAAATGTAGTTCAGTTGTTTCATCTTCACTATGTAACATTATATTATGTGACCGTAACACAGTTAGTTTTTCAGATTCTTGTAGATATTTGGGTTGTCCCCAATTCCACCTCACCCCTGGTCCATTCATACAAACTTGCCTCCTCAGTTCAGTTCAGTCACTCAGTCATGTCTGTCTCTGCAACCCCGTGGACTGCAGCAGGCCAGGTCCCTGTCTATCGCCAACTCCAGAGCTTACTCAAACTCGTGTCCATCGAGTTGGTGATGCCATCCAGCCATCTCATCTTCTGTTCTCCCCTTCTTTTCCCACCTTCAATCTTTCCCAGCATCAGGGCCTTTTCAAATGAGTCAGTTCTTCCCATCAGGTTGCCAAAGTGTTGGAGTTTCAGCTTCAGCATCAGTCCTTCAATGAATATTCAGGACTGATTTCCTTTAGGGTGGACTGGTTGGATCTCCTTGCAGTCCAAGGGACTCTCAAGAGTCTTCTCCAACACCACAGTTCAAAAGCATCAATTCTTCAGTGCTCAGCTTTCTTTATGGTCCAACTCTCACATCCATACATGACTACTGGGAAGACCATTTGACTAGAAGTTTCCCCATCTATTTGTCATGAAGTGATGGGATCAGGTGCCATGATCTTAGCTCTCTGAATGTTGAGTTTTAAGCCAACTTTTTCAGTCTCCTCTTTCACTTCCATTAAGAGGCTCTTTAGTTCTTCACTTTCTGCCATAAGAATGGTGTCATCTGCGTATCTGAGGTTATTGATATTTCTCCCGGCAGTCTTGATTACAGATTGTGCTTCATCCAGCCCAGGATTTTGCATAATGTCCTCTGCATATAAGTTAAATAAGCAGGGTGACAAAATACAACCTTGACATACTCCTTTCTCGATTTGGAACCAGTCTGTTGTTCCATGTCCAGTTCTAACTGTTGCTTCTTGACCTGCATACAGGTTGCTCAGGAGGCAGGTAAGGTGGTCTGGTGTTCCCATCTCTTTAAGAATTTTCCAGTTTGTTGTGATCCACACAGTCAAAAGCTTTGGTGTAGTCAATAAAGTAGAAGTAGATGTTTTTCTGGAACTCTCTTGCTTTTTCCATGATCCAGCAGATGTTGGGAATTTGCTGTCTGTTTCTTCTACCTTTTCTAAATCCAGCTTGAACAGCTGGAAGGAAGTTCATGGTTCACGTACTGTTGAAGTTTGGCTTGGAGGATTTTGAGCATTACTTTGCTAGCGTGTGAAATGAGTGCAGTTGTGTGGTAGTTTGAGCATTCTTTGCCATTGCCTTTCTTTGAGATTGGAATGAAAAGTGACATTTTCCAGTCCTGTGGCTACTGCTGAGTTTTCCAAATTTGCTGGCATATTGAGTGCAACACTTTCATAGCATCATCTTTTAGGATTTGAAATAGCTCAACTGGAATTCCATCACTCCACAAGCTTTGTTCACAGTGATGCTTCCTAAGGCCCACTTGACTTTACATTCCAGCATGTCTGGCTCTAGGTGAGTGATCACACCATCATGATTATCTGGGCCATGAAGATCTTTTTTGTACAGTTCTTCTATGTATTCTTGCCATGTCTTCTTAATATCTTCTGCTTCTGTTAGGTCCCTACCATTTCTTTCCTTTATTGTGCCCATCTTTGCATGAAATGTTCCCTTGATATCTCTAATTTTCTTGAAGAGATCTCTAATCTTTATCATTCTGTTGTTTTCCTCTATTTCTTTGCATTGATCACTGAGGAAGGTTTTCTTATCTCTCTTTGCTATTCTTTGGAACTCTGCATTCAAATGGGTATATCTTTCCTTTTCTCCTTTGCCTTTCACTTCTCTTCTTTTCTCAGTTATTTGTAAGGCCTCCTCAGACAACCATTTTGCCTTTTTGCATTTCTTTTTTGGGGGGAATGTCTTCTTAATATCTTCTGCTTCTGTTAGGTCCCTACCATTTCTTTCCTTTATTGTGCCCATCTTTGCATGAAATGTTCCCTTGATATCTCTAATTTTCTTGAAGAGATCTCTAATCTTTATCATTCTGTTGTTTTCCTCTATTTCTTTGCATTGATCACTGAGGAAGGTTTTCTTATCTCTCTTTGCTATTCTTTGGAACTCTGCATTCAAATGGGTATATCTTTCCTTTTCTCCTTTGCCTTTCACTTCTCTTCTTTTCTCAGTTATTTGTAAGGCCTCCTCAGACAACCATTTTGCCTTTTTGCATTTCTTTTTTGGGGGGATGGTCTCAAGACACTCACAGGCAAGTCTGGGTCAGTGTCTTGTGGGGTCACTGCTCCTTTCTCCTGGGTCCTGATGCACACACGGTGCCCTCCCAGAGTCTGTTTCCCCAGTCCTGCGTAAGTTCTGGCAGCTCTACGGTGGGGTTAATGGAGACCTCCTCCAAGAGGGCTTATGCCATACCCAGGTCTATACCCAGAGCCCCTGCCCCTGCAGCAGGCCACTGCTGAACTTGCCTGGAGTCCTGGGGTCACAGAATTTGCAAGAA
Source organism: Aepyceros melampus (assembly GCA_006408695.1). NCBI lineage: Eukaryota > Metazoa > Chordata > Mammalia > Artiodactyla > Bovidae > Aepyceros > Aepyceros melampus. The sequence goes on along the minus strand of SJXQ01007592.1, from coordinate 464,044 downwards.
CATCATCAACTTTCAAGGTTACACTGCATTGTTTTCCATGTTCGTAGTGCTCCCCAGCCTTGCCAAGGTCTAATGTCCGAGTTCTTGCATCACCGTGACTTGGTGTCTCACTGTGGTTTTTTAGTTTTGATCTCCCTGATCACTAGCAAGGCTGAGCTACTTTCCATACATTTCTGTGTGAAATATGTATTCATAGTTTTCCCTTTTTTTACCCCCGTTTGGATCGTAATATCTGTCTGCTCTTGCTACCAAAAATATTGCCTCACAAACGTCCCCAAGCTCGAGCATCTTAAAACATCACCTGCTTATTTGCACAGTAACGGATGTTTAGGTGGTTTGAGATGGGGCCGATCTGAGCTGGGCCTGCCTGGGTGGTTCATGTCAGGCTTCAGGCCCGGCATGCTGGGCCTGGCTGCAGGCTGTGCATCGGCTCGGGTGTGCTTTACCTGTGTTCATTCCGGGCCCTGCTCTGAGCGGGAGAAGGGTAACTCAGCATGCTTTGTGAACGGTGGAGGTTGCACTGCAGTGGGGCTGGGACTGGTTGTCACTGCACATTTTAAGCCTTGGCTCTCATTGTATCTGCTGATTGCCAAACAAGTGTTAGGACAAACCCAAGGCAAGTGCATTTGGTCCAAGTGGAGCCACAGCTAAAGTGAGAATGTGGCACTAAATTCCAGGAGAGTCGAGAATTCAGGCAAGAAAAGTGAAGGGACGAACAGAGATGGTTCGTGTAAATGGTGAGCAAAACAGAACAGGGAGTAGCTATGCTGATAGCAGACAACGCAGGCTCAAGTCAAAAACTCTTGCGAGAGGCAAAGAAGAGTATTATGTAATGATAAAGCCATCAGTCAGCCAGGAAGAAATAACAATTATAAATATGTATGTATTTAACTTCAGAGCGCCTCAATGTAAAGCAAACATGAACAGAACTGAAGGGAGACCCAGACAATAAGAAGTGCAGCAGAAGACTTCAGCACCCACTTTCAGTGATGGGTGGAGGATCTGAGAGAAAGTCAGTAAGGAGATGGAGGCTTTGAACTACACTGTGGACAAGTGAACCCAACAGAAAAAACAAACAAACAAAAAACAGAGCTTTCTACCCAATAATGTAAAAATATCCTTTCTTCTCAAGGGCATATGAAACTTTCTGCAGGATTAGTCATATCCCTCGTCAAAGGTAAGGTGCAGTGGCTCTGCTGGAGCAGTCGTGAAGAGATACCCCACGCTCAAGGTAAGTGAAACCCAAATAAGATGGTGGGTGTTGCGGGAGGGAATCAGAGGGCAGACACACTGAAACCATACTCACAGAAAACTAGTCAATCTAATCACACTAGGACCACACCCTTGTCTGACTCAATGAAACCAAGCCATGCCTGCAGGGCAACCCAAGATGGGAGGGTCATGGTGGAGAGGTCTGACAGAATGTGGTCCACTGAAGAAGGGAATGGCAAGCCACTTCAGTATTCTTGCCTTGAGAACCCCATGAACAGTATGAAAAGGCAAAATGATAGGATAGCAAAAGAGAAACTCCCCAGGTCAATAGGTGCCCAATATGCTACTGGAGATCAGTGGAGAAATAACTCCAGACAGAATGAAGGGATAGAGCCAAAGCAAAAACAATCCCCAGTTATGGATGTGACTGGTGATAGAAGCAAGANNNCTCCAGTACTTTGGCCACCTCATGCGAAGAGTTGACTCATTGGAAAAGACTCTGATGCTGGGAGGGATTGGGGGCAGGAGGAAAAGGGGACGACAGCAGATAAAATGGCTGGATGGCATCACTGACTCGATGGACCTGAGTCTGAGTGAACTCCGGGAGTTGGTGATGGACAGGGAGGCGTAGCATGCTGCAGTTTATGGGATTGCAAAGAGTCAGACACGACTGAGTGACTGAACTGAACTGAATGCATACTGTATTATACAATTTCTAATTTACTTTATACATATATTTTAGTATACATATAGATTTATCTATATATTTATTACAAATATATATGTCTATATAAAAGTATATATCTATTAAGCTAGGTATCAGCTATCTACTCCCCAGAGTTTCAAAGTTTAATTTATATATAAATAATCTATCTGTATAGACATATAGATGTATAGATACATGGAATTTTTTAAATTGAAGTGTAGTTGATTGATAGTGTTGTGTGAAATATTGAAGGACAGGGAAGTCTGGCGTGCTACAGTCAATGGGGTTGCAAAAAGTCATATATGACTGAGAAATGAACAACTGCACTATTATTGAAAACAAATTTCCTTATCCAATAAATGCTTTGGCTTCATGGTCAAATATTAGTTGACTATATTTTTGAAGGATCACTTTTGACATTTCTGAATTTGTTCTTCTCTGTTAACTTGTATGCCCCTGTACACTTATAACACAATGCTCCTGATTACTCTAGATTTGCAGAACATTTTGATGTTTCTATATATATGTGTGTGTATATATATATTTATATGTATTTAAGCACACACACACACACACACACACACACAAGCTTCATGGTCAAATATTAGTTGACTATATTTTTGAAGGATCACTTTTGACATTTCTGAATTTGTTCTTCTCTGTTAACTTGTATGCCCCTGTACACTTATAACACAATGCTCCTGATTACTCTAGATTTGCAGAACATTTTGATGTTTCTATATATATGTGTGTGTATATATATATTTATATGTATTTAAGCACACACACACACACACACACACACACACATATATATAGATAGTTATTCAGTGTTTCTGTCATATCTAACTCGTAATCCCATGAACTGCAGCATGCAAGTCTTTCCTGTCCTTCAGTACCTCCCAAAGCTTGCTCAAACTCGTATCCATTGATTCAGTGATGCCATCCAAACATCTCATCCTCTACTGTCCTCTTCTCCTCCTCTTTCAACCTTTGACATCATAAGTTTTTTTCCAACGAATCGGCTCTTCATATCAGGTGGCCAAATCAGCTCCAAGGATTGGAGCTTCAGCTTCAGCTCAGTCCTTCCAATGAATATTCGGGGTTGATTTCCTTTAGGATTGATTGGTTTGATCTCCTTGCTGTTCAAGAGACCTCAAGAGTTCTCTCCAGCACCATAGTTCAAAAGCATAAATTCTTTGTTGCTCAGCCTTATTTATAGTTCAACTCTCACATCTATACATGACTACTGGAAAAACAATAGACTTGACTAGATGGACATTTGTTGGCAAAGTAATGTTTCTGCTTTTTAATATGCTATCTAGGTTGGTCATAACTTTACTTCCAAGGAGGAAACATCTTTTAATTTCATGGCTGCAATCATCATCTGCAGCGATTTTGGAGCCCAAGAAAATAAAGTCTGTCACTGTTTCCCCATCTACTTGCCATGAAGTGATGGGACCAGATACCATGATCTTAGTTTTTGGTTTTTAATGTTGAGTTTTAAGTCAGCTTTTTCACTCTCTTCTTCCAACCTCATCAAGAGGCTCTTTAGTTCCTCTTTATTTTCTGCCAATAGGTTAGTGTCATCTGATTATCTGAGGTTATTGATATTCTCCTGGAAATCTTGATTTCAACTTCTTCTTCATCATCTAGCCTGACATTTCTCATGATGTGCTCTGCATATAAGTTAAATAATCAGGGTGACAATATACAGCCTTGACTTACACTAATCCAATTTGAAACCAGTCCTTTGTCCATGTCTGGTTCTAACTGCTGCTCCTTGACCTGCATACAGGTTTCACAGGAGACAGGTAAAGTGGTCTGGTATTTCCATCTCTTTATGTATGTACATATATGTAGAGAAGTAAAGTGAGAATGGAGGCCACTTAGGCCACTTATCAGTTTCAGGTGGGTGAGACATTTGTATTTTGAAGAGACCCCAAGACAAGCTGAGGTGAGAAAGTGTTACAGTGCATAAAAGGATCAGTTTAGGTGTGTTCTGATTGAAAATTTTTGGTGTAGGAAAGCTGGAGGCCAGCTATCTAGAAACAAGACTCTGAGCTTTGATTGGGTTACATAGTTTAGGAGCATATTTCATTTTCACTTTAAATGGGTAAAAATATAGGAAAGCCAGCAGTCAATGGACAAGTCTTGACTGTTCTGAGGTACCATCATAAAGGTTGTGGTTTGGCTCCTGGACTGTTTGCTGCAGAAGTTGTGGGTCCGAGTTCTTCTATGTAAGATCTGGCTATTTCCTATTGGTGTACTTAGTTTCTCAGTCTGCCTTTTGGCCAATCTCTTGATTGCAATTGACCAGTTCAAAAAAGGCTAGAAATTCAGTTGTTCACTACTTGGGGGTGGTCCAGTTGGCTCTGCATCCAACTGTATGCTGTCACCTTCTTGAAGATTTTTGTCATTGAAATCATCCAGCCAGAGAGCAGAAGCATAGAAGCATAGAATTCATGGCTCTAGCATCATGATTTCTGTGACAAAAAAAAAAAAAAAGGAATATTCCTGGAAAGATACTTTGGTTCCAAAGAATGATGTAATTGTCTCTCATGTTGATCTATATTCCATCTATGGCAGAGATTGTATTATTAACAGTTTCTGTCAAGGTTAGTGATGAGGTTCTTGCACTGTTTCTATGTGTGTCGGAATCACAATTCTGATTGTTCATAGAAATGAACAATTACCCACATAGTGTAGCTAAAAATTTAACGTGACGCTCTTTTGACGTTTGTATCTCAGATTGATTTCCAGCCTGCTTGATTTATAGAATTAGAGCTTCTATATAATATATTAGAAACTCTAGTTATAAAAGAAACTCTAACTATATACATATATATATATATGATATTTCAGATTACTGTTCCTGAATGGCATGAGATTTTAATCTGACATATACAAGATCAAGCCTGATCACAAAGAAAGTAGTTTGCACATAGAGAGATACATGGAGATCCAGGGAAAAGGCAAAACTCATGACTTGAGGTCTAAACCAAGATCCTATATTAGTTAGGTTACCTATTGAATCCATATTAAATAAAAAAGATATATGGCAAAACCAATAACAACATGGTAAAGTAATTAGCCTTCAATTAAAATAAATAAATTTATATTTAAAAAATTAAAAAAAATATTGACTATGTGTTATTAAAAAAAAAACAAACCTAGTAACTGATGCAAGCTTCCCTGTAGATCAACTGATAAAGAAACCACCTGCAATGCAAGAGACCTTGGTTTGATTTCTGGGTCAGGAATTTCCCTGGAGAAGGGACAGATTACTCTCTCCAGTATTCTTGGGCTTCCCTGCTGGCTCAAATGATAATTGCTCTCCTGCAATGCGGGAGACCTAGGTTCAATTCCTGGGTTGGGAAGATCCCCTGGAGGAGGGTATGGCAACCCACTCCAGTATTCTTGCCTGGAGATTGCCCATGGACAGAGGAGCCTGGGGGACTACAGCCCATGGGGTCACAAAGAGCCAGACATGACTGAGCAACTAAGCACAGCACAGCACAGTAGTTGATGCATCCCACTGCAAAGTTGGCTGAACTAAATTTAGGATTATCTATGGTCTGATGGATGGATAATAGAAATTTAGTTATTTTTCTGAAAGAGTGGGGCAGCAACAATTTCCCTGATTGAATTGTCCAAGTTCATTTGTCTATGTAGGTACAAAAGTTAATTGCAAGTCTGTGATTCCCTATGGTCATCAATTAATGAGAGCAGAATTTTTTTTTTAAACATTAGCATCAAATGATAGATGTTATGTAACAGTTTAAAAGATTAAGAGCAGAAGCTACTGTTTCAAACAATCCATGAATGGCTTTAAAATTAGTGTATTCTGAATTAATATTTTTAATAAAGTGTAAAGGGGAAAAAAAGGATAACTATGAGTAGAATACAAAGAGGAGTCTATAAGAAATGCAAGCAAATGCAGAGCAAACCATGAGCTACACAGATATCTTGGTCTGACATTTTAGGCAGAAGCTAACTGTTCATTATATAGCCCAGCTGTTTGTTCAACGATCTTGGTTCATCTGTATGCTTTTAAATATGTTGCTTCTAAAGAATTTCTGTAAATACTGAGTTTGAAGACTCACATTGGACTAGCTTGCAAATTTTGTGAAATTCTGGTTTGCCTATTTAGTTATAAGTTCAGTTCAGTTGCTTAGTTGTGTCTGACTCTTTGTGACCCCATGAACCTCAGCACACCAGCCTCCCTGTCCATCACCAGCTCCCAGAATCTACCTAAACCCATGTTCACTGAGTCAGCGATGCCCTCCAATGATCTCATCCTCTATCATCCCCTTCTCCTCCTGCCCTCAATCTTTCACAGCATCAGGGTCTTTTCCAATGAGTTAGCTCTTCCCATCAGGTGGCCAAAGTATTGGAGTTTCAGCTTCAACATCAGTCCTTCCAATGAACACCCAGAACTGATCTCCTTTAGAATGGACTTGTTGGGTCTCCTGGCAGTCCAAGGGATTCTCAAGAGTCTTCTCCAACACCACAATTCAAAAGCATCAATTCTTTGGCGTTCACCTTTTTGTATAGTCCAACTCACACCCAAACATGACTAATGGAAAAACCATAGCTTTAACTAGACGGACCTTTGTTGACAAAGTAATGTCCCTGCTTTTTAATATGCTGTCTAGGTTGGCCATAACTTTCCTTCTGAGGATCAAGAATCTTTTAATTTCATGGCTGCAATCACCATCTGCAGTGATTTTGGACACCCCAAAAATAAAGTTTTTCACTGCTTCCATGATTTCCCCATCTGTTTGCCATAAAGTGATGGGAACGGATGCCATGATCTTAGCTTTTTTTTTTTGAGTTTTAAGCCAATTTTTTCACTCTCCTCTTTCATTCTCATCAACAGACTCTTTAGTTCTTTGCTTTCTACCATAAGGATGTCTGCATATCTGAGGTTATTGATATTTCTACCGGCAATCTTGATTCCAGCTTGTGCTTAATCCAGCCCAGCGTTTATCATGATGTACTCAGCATATAAGTTAAATAAGCAGGGTGACAATATACAGCCTTGACATACTCCTTTTCCTATTTGGAAACAGTCTGTTGTTCCATTTAGTTATAAAACATGCACCTAAAGAATGCATTTTCTGGAGATTCACTGCTGTACTTTTATTAAAAATGTCTTTTATAATCTTTCCACCTGTGGGGAGATAGCAAATTGGCCAAGATGGTGTGGTCTCTCTCCCTCCACATTTTGTAAATGATGCTATGTAACAGCTGAGATCATTTATAGCTTTAAGCATGTGTGTCACCAGGTACTTATGTGGTCATGGGTTGTGTGTGGTACACATATGTGTGAGCTCCATCTATAAAATGGAGGGAATCACGACTGTTTCATGTCTGTGTCCATTGGGTCAGCCACAAAGGGAGAATATAGCACAAATATTGCTATGGCTTCTGCGTCAGCCAGGAGAGAATACAGTTATGCCTGCTATGTCAGATAGAAAAGAGGTTGTATGCAGTTATGTTATGTCTATTGCTATGGCTGCTGTGCAAGCCAGAAGAGAAGTCTGCAGTTCCTATGAGTCCTTGTGTCTTCTTCCATCCTCTTAGCTTGCACCTCACTTAACCTGGGTTCAGTGAACAGTGCAGGGAGTGTGAACAGCAAGACAAATGACACTGTGAACAGGATGAAGAGCAATAAACATCCCACCCCATCCCACCCTCAGGACCCCTGTTTCGCTTCATAGATCACAGCCTTGTCATGGCAAAGGGACTCATCTCAATGAAGTTATGAGCCATGTCTGATAAGGTAAACCAAGATGGATGGGTCATAGTGAAGAGTTCTGACAAAATGTGGTAACATGGAGAAGGACATGGAAACCACTCCAGTATACTTGCCTAGAGAACCACATGGACAGTATGAAAAGGCAAGAATATATACCATTGGAAGATAAGCTCCAAATTCAGAAGGAAAGTGTACAGTATGCTACTGGGAAAGAGCAGAGGACAATTATTAATAGTTCGAGAAAGAATGAAGAGGCTGAGCCAAAGCAGAAATGACGCTCAGTTGTGGATGTGCCTGGTAGTGAAAGTCAAGTTCAGTGCTCTAAGGATGGAATGCTAGGTCTATGCATCAAGGCAACTGGACCTGGTCAAGCAACAGATGGCAAGATTGAACACTGATATCTTAAGGAATCAGTGAACTAAAATGGATGAGAATGGGCAAATTTAATTAAGATGACCATTATATCTATTACTGTGGGTCACAATCCCTTAGAAGAAATGATTAGCCTTCACAGTCAATAAAAGCCCAAAATGCAGTATTTGAGTGCAATCTCATGAGTGACAGAATAATCTCAGTTTGTTTCCAAGGAAAACCATTCAACAGCACAGTAATCCAAGTCTATGTCCCAAAAAGAGATACCAAAGAAGAAGTTGACATGTTCTATAATATGTACAAAACTTTCTAGAATTAACACCAACAAAGATGTCCTTTTCTTCTTAGGGGGTTGGAACATAAAAGTAGGAAGTCAAGAAATACCCAAAATTACAACCAGGCCAATTTAGACTTGGAGTACAAAATGAAGGAGAACAAATGCTAACCAACTTTTGTCAAGAAAACAGACTGTCATAGCAAAACCATTGTTCAATAACCTAAGATAGGACTCTACACATGGACATCATCAGATGGTCAATACCAAAATCAGGTTGATTATGTTCTTTGTAGCCAAAGATGGAGAAGCTCTATATAGTCAGAGAGAACAAAATCTAGAACTGACTATGGCTCAGATTGGGAACTACTATTGTAAAATTCAGGCTTAAATTGAACAAAGTAGGGAAAACCAATAGGCCATGATGTATGACCTAAATCAAATCACTTATAGAATGGAGGTAACAGGACAAATAGATTCAAGGAATTAGATCTGGTGGACAATGTACCTGAAAAACTATGGATGGAGGTCTGTGACAGTGTACAGGAGGAAGAGACCAAAACCATCACAAAGAAAAAGAAATGCAAGAAGGCAAAGCGGTAGGTAATCTGAGGAGACTTTGCAAATAGCTGAGGAAAGAATAGAAGTAAAAAACAAAGGAGATGGGGACAGATACTCCCAACTGAATACAGTGTTCCAGAGAATAGAAGTAGAAATAAAAAAGCATTCTTAAGCAAACAATGCAAAGAAATAATGAAAAGGATGAAATAAAAAAGACTAGAAATCTCTTCAAGAAAATTAGAGTGATCAAGGGAACATTTCTTAAAAGGAGGGGTACAATAAAGGACAGAAACAGTAAGGACCTAACAGAAGCAGATACATTAAGAAAAGGTGACAAAAAAACTATACAGAAAAGGTCTTAATTGCCCTAATAACCACGATGATGTGCTCTTTCACCTAGAATCAGACATACTGGAGTGTGAAGTCAAGTGGAAGCATTGCACTTAGGAAGCATGGCCTTAGGAAGCATTGCAATGAACAAAACTAGTGGAGGTGATGGAATTCCAGTTGAGCTATTTAAAAATCTTAAAAGAAGATGCTGTTTAAGTGCTGCAGTCAATATGTTAGCAAATCTGGAAAACTTAGAAGTGGATAAAGGACTGGAAAAATGTCAGTTTTCATTCCAATCTCCAAAAAGGGCAATGCCAAAGAATGTACAAACTACCATACCATTCTTTTCAGTTCACATGCCAGCAAGGTTATGCTCAAAATCCTTCAAGATAGGCTTCAGCATTATGTGAATTGAGAATTTCCAGATGTACAAGCTGGATTTTGAAGAGGCAGAGGAATAAGAGATCAAATTGCCAACATTCATTGGATCATGGAAAAGGAAAGGGATTTCCTAATTAGCATCTACTTCTTCTTCATTGACTACACTAATGCCTTCGACAGTGTGGATCACAAAAATACTGTAGGAAATTCTTAATGAGATGGTAGCACCAGACCACCACAGCTGTTCCCTAAGAAACCTGTGTGTAGGTTAAAAAGCAGCACTTAGAACATGGAACAAGTGACAGGCTCAAAATTGTGAAAGGAGTATGTGAAGGCTGTATATTGTAACACTGTTTATTTAACTTCTATATAGAGTTGATTGTGCAAAATCCTGGGTTGGATGAATCAGAAGGTGGAATCAAGATTTCTGGGAGAAATATCAACAACCTCAGATATGCAAATGGTATCATTCTAATGGTAGAAAGGGAGGAGGAACTAAAGAGCCTCTTAATGAAAGTGAAAGAGTGAAAAAATTAGCTTAAAGTTCAATATTCAAAAATTACGATCATGGCATTTGTTCCCATCATGACTGCATACTAAGTCACTTGAGTCCTGTCTGACTCTTTTGAAACTACAGACTATAGCCTACCAGGTTCCTCTGTCCATGGGATTTTTTTGGACAAGAACACTGGAGTGAGTTGATATGCCTTCTTCCAAGGAATATTCCTGACTCAGGTATTGAACCAGTATCTTTTATGTTTCCTGCATTGTCAGGCAGGATCTTTACCACTAACCCCTCTGGTCCCATCACTACATGGCAATTTGAAGAGGAAAAAGTGGAAGCAGTAACAGATGTTGATTCTGTAGGCTCCAAAGTCACTGTGGACAGTGACTACAGACATGAAATTAAAAGAAACTTGCTCTTTGGAAGGAAAACTATGACAAATTTAGACAGCAGAGACATCACTTTGCTGACAAATGTCCGTATAATCACAACTATGGTTTTACAGAAGTCAGGTACTCTACGAATGTGATTTGGACCATTAAGAAGGTTGAGTGCCCCCAAATTGATGCTTTTAAGTTGTGGTTCTGGAGAAGACTTTTGAGAATCCCTTGGATTGCAAGGAGATCAAGCCATTTAATCCTAAAGGAAATCAATCTTGAGTATTCACTGAAAAGATTAATGCTGAAACTCCAATACTTTGGCCACCTGATGTGGACAGCCAAACACTGGGGAAAAAAACAAAAAAACAAAAAAAAACCCTGAGGGAAGGGGATGATTGAAAGCAGAGGATGAAATGGTTAAATATCATCACTGACTCAATGAGTTTGAGCAAGTATCAGGAGTTGGTGATGGACAGGGAAGCCTGGAGTGCTGCAGTCCATGGGGTCACAAAGAATCAACACAACTGAGTGACCGAACTGAACTGAACTGATGGTTTTTCCAGTAGTCATGTATGGATGTGAGAGATAGGCCATAAAGAAGGCTGAACACTGAAGAATTGATGCTTTTGAACTGTGGTGTTGGAGAAGACTCTTGAGCGTCCCTTGGACTGCAAAGGGATCAAACTAGTCAATCCTAAAAGAAAGCAGTCCTGAATATTTATTAAAAAGATTGATGCTGAAATTCCAATACTTTAGCCACTTGTGTGAAAAGCCAACTCATTAGAAAATATCCTGATGCTGGGAAAGATTGAAGGCAGGAGAAGAAGGGGAAAACAGAGGATGAGATGATTGGATTGCATCACTGAGTGAATGGACTTGAGTTTGAGCAAGTTCTGAGAGATGGTGAAGGATAGGGAAGCCTGGCATAGTGTAGTCCATGGACTCGTAAAGTGTTGGACGTGGCTGAGACTAAACAGCAACAACAATGCTGCATATGGGATCTTAGTTCCATGACCAGGATATGAACTAGCACTGCCTGCATTAGCTTTAGTCAAATTATGTAATAGTAAATGCATTTTTAATCAAAATTTTATGTAGTGGCCTCTGAATACCAAAAGGCATTGTTTATTGAGCTGTGGATGAGACTGGTGATAGAAGCAAGGTTCAATGCTGTAAAGAGCAATATTGCATAGGAACCTGGAATTTTAGGTCCATGAATCAAGGTAAATTGGAAGTGGTCAAACAGGAGATGGCAAGAGTGAACATCAGCATTCTAGGAATCAGCAAACTAAAATGGACTGGAATGGGTGAATTTAACTCAGATGACCATTATATCTACTACTGTGGGGAGGAATCCCTTAGAAGAAATGGAGTATCCATCATGGTCAACAAAAGAGTCCAAAATGCAGTACTTGGGTGCAATCTCAAAAATGGCAGAATGATCTCTGTTCGTTTCCAAGGCAAACCATTCAATATCACAGTAATCAAAGCCTATGCCACGATCAGTAATGTTGAAGAAGCTGAAGTTGAATGGTTCTATGAAGACCTACAGACCTTTTAGAACTAACACCTCAAAAAGATGTCCTTTTCATTATCAGAGACTGGAATGCAAAAGTAGGAAGTCAAGAAACACCTGGAGTAACAGGCAAATTTGGCCTTGGAGTACGGAATGAAGTATGGCAAAGGCTAATAGAGTTTTGCCCAGAGAACACACTGGTCTTAGCAAACACCCTTTTCCAACAACACATGAGAAGACTCCATACATGGACATCACCAGATGGTCAAACCAAAATCAGATTGATTATATTCTTTATAGCCAAAGATGGAGAAGCTCTATACAGTTAGCAACAAACAAGACTGTGGCTCAGATCATGAACTCCTTATTGCCAAATTCAGATTTAGATTGAAGAAAATGGGGAAAAACCACTAAACCATTCAGGTATAACCTAAATCAAGTCCCTTATGATTATACAGTGGAGGTGAGAAATATATTTAAGGGACTAGATCTGATAGATAGAGTGCCTGATGAACTATGGATGGAGGTTTGTGACAAGGTACAGGAGACAGGGATCAAGACCATCCCCATGGCAAAGAAGCAAAATGGCAAAAAAGTAAAATGGCAGTCTGAGGAGGCCTTAAAAATAGCTATGAAAAGAAGCAAGCAAAAAGCAAAGGAGAAAAGGAAAGATATCAGCATCTGAATGGAGAGTTCCAACGAATAGCAAGGAGAGATAAGAAAGCCTTCTTCAGTGATCAATGCAAAGAAACAGAGGAAAACAACACAATGGGAAAGACTAGAGATCTCTTCAAGAAAATTAGAGACACCAAGAGAAAATTTCAGGCAAAGATGGGCTCGATAAAGGACAGAAATGGTATGGACCTAACAGAAGTAGAAGATATTAAGAAGAGGTGGCAAGAGTACACAGAACAACTATACAAAAAATAGCTTAATGACACAGATAATCACGATGGCGTGATCACTCACCTAGAGCCAGACATCCTGGAATTTGAAGTCAAGTGGACCTTAGGAAGCATCACTATGAACAAAGCTAGAGGAGGTAATGGAATTCCAGTTGAGCTATTTCAAATCCTGAAAGATGATGCTGTGAAAGTGCTGCACTGAATATGCCAGCAAATTTGGAAAACTCAGCAGTGGTCATAGGACTGGAAAAGGTCAGTTTTCATTCCAATGCCTAAGAATGTTCAAACTACTGCACAATTGCACTCATCTCACATGCTAGTAAAGTAATGCTCAAAATTCTCCAAGCCAGACTTCAGCAACACATGAACCATGAACTTCCTGATGTCAAGCTGGTTTTAGAAAAGGCAGAGGAACCAGAGATCAAATTGCTAACATTCTCTGAATAATGGGAAAAGCAAGAGAGTTCCAGAAAAACATCTATTTTTGCTTTATTGACTATGCCAAAGCCTTTGACTGTGTGAATCACAATAAACTGTGGAAAATTCTGAAAGAAACGGGAATACCAGACTACTTGGCCTGCTTCTTGAGAAACCTATATGCAGGTCAGGAAGCAACAGTTAGAACTGGACATGGAACAACAGACTGGTTTCAAATAGAAAAGGGAGTACGTCAAGGCTGTATATTGTCACCCTGCTTATTTAACTTCTATGCAGAGTACATCGTGAGAAATCCTGGGCTGGAAGAAGCACAAGCTGGAATCAAGATTGCCAGGAGAAATCTAAATAACCTCATATATGCAGATGACACCACCCTTATGGCAGAAAGTGAAGAGGAACTAAAAAGCCTCTTGATGAAAGTGAAAGAGGAGAGTGAAAAAGTTGGCTTAAAGCTCAACATTCAGAAAACAAAGATCATGGCATCTGCTCCCATCACTTCATGGGAAATAGATGAGGAAACAGTGTCAGATTTTATATTTTGGGGCTCCAAAATCACTGTAGATGGTGGCTGTAGCCATGAAATTAAAAGACGCTTACTCCTTGGAAGGAAAATTATGACCAACCTAGATAGCATATTGAAAAGCAGAGATATTACCTCGCCAATGAAGGCCCATCTAGTCAAGGCTATGGATTTTCCAGTGGTCATATATGGATGTGAGAGTTGGACTGTAAAGAAAGCTGAGTGCCAAGATTTGATGCTTTTGAACTGTGGTGTTGCAGAAGACTCTTACAAGTCCCTTGGACTGCAAGGACATCCAACCAGTCCATCCTAAAGGAGATCAGTCCTGGCTGTTCATTGGAAGGACTAATGCTGAGGCTGAAACTCCAGTACTTTGGCCACCTCATGCAAAGAGCTGACTCACTGGAAAAGACCCTAATGCTGGAGGGATTGGGGGCAGGAGACGAAGGGAATGACAGAGGATGAGATGGCTGAATGGCATCACCGATTTGATGGACATGAGTTTGAGTGAATTCCGGGAGTTGGTGATGGACAAGGAGGCCTGGTGTGCTGCAATTCATGGGGTCGCAAAGAATTAGAATTGACTGAACGATTTAACTGGACTGAACTGAACTAATTGAGCCTGAAAAACGCTATTCTGTTTTTTTTTTTTAAGTCACTTCTCTAATGAACAGTTTTGTCCAAGGAAAATTTCCTTAGGTGAACATTTGCTAGGGCTGTGATAACAAATAGCTATACTCTGCGGAGCTTAAACAAAAGAAATTTATTGTTTCAAATTCTGGAGGCTGGAATCGAATGTCAAGATGGCAGCCGATTTGGTTTCATTCTGAGGGCTCTCTCCTTAACTCATAGGTGGCATCTCTCCCCATGTGTTTACTTGATCTACTCTTTGTGTATGTCTATATACTAATCTCAGCCATGTTGGATTAGGGACCACATTAGTGTTCTCTTTTTAAATAATATATTTCCAAATTCAGGTACATCCTGGAGTTTAAGGAACTAGGAGTTAAGACTTCAACATATGAGATTTGGGTGACACATCTGAGACTACAATACCACCAAAGGCCCAAATCACTTTAGTGAAATTATTCCATTATTCAGATATTCATAAGAACCAGGATTATCATTGGTACATGTGAGAAGCTGAGTTTTCTTGGAATAGAAGATTTAGATTTAGAGAGCTCCATGATAGATAATAGTGGTGGATTAAAGTTTTGCCTGGGCACTGAAAATTAAATGTTATGTCTTATCCCCACTCCCAACCCCATTTAACTGTTGACTACTTTCTCTGAATTCAGACAGACCCAATCATCAGCAGCTTCTGGAGGGCAGAAAACGAGAGGCCTCTGGATCAAAGTAATCCATCAGGACAAAAAAAAAAAAAAATTGAAACAAGAGAAATGACATATGGTTTCATTAATGACCAAAAGCAAATGTGTCCAAATGAATTTGAATGAACTCCAGGAGTTGGTGATGGACAGGGAGGCCTGGTATAATGCAGTTCATGGGGTTGCAAAGAGTCGGACATGACTGAGCTATTGAACTGAACTGAATACCCATATGTATCTTAACCTTAATCAATAGTTAATAATAATTAATTAATGAACAAGAAAAAAAGTAAAGATTAATAAGAAAAATAAATAATAAAAAAGAAAAGAAAAAGGGAAAAGGTTTTTTTTTTCTATGTTTTAAACAAAAGCAATGGAATAATACAGACTTTTCTATAGCAGCATATTTGAAACTCTGGAGTAACTGGATGATTGCCTAGCAAAATAATGATTATCAAAATGCATCCAGGAAAAGTTGAATATTTGAATAGGTCAAACCGTAAAAGAGACTGGAAACAGTAAAAGATCCAGCCAGGATCACAGCTGAACTATTCTTCAACTTTAAAAGAACAAGTAATTCCAATGATATTCAGACTCTTTCAAGCCATGTAAAAAGATGAAAATTTTTTTTAGAAACCAGCATATGAAATCTGAGGAACATAACACAAAGCCAAAACTGTAGGTGAGAAATACATGTCACATAAAAATATGAAATTCTAAATAAATATTGCCAAATGTAATCCAGCAACATATTAGAAAAATGGTATCTTCTTACCAAGGAGGATATAGCATGCAGTAATGTAAAATTAAGCAGTGCAACACAGTTCAGTATTATAAAATCTGCCAACATAATTCTTGCATCAGCAGATTAAAAAGGAAAAGCCATATAATGAATTTTAACACTGAAAAGGTTTTTGATAAAATTTAGCCACTATTGCTTGCAAAAATTGGTATGTAAAAGAATATAATAAAAATTATTTACCAAAATATAATAGTGAGTATACCAAATAGCTAAACATCAAAATATTTAAATTAAAATCAAGAAATCAAAATGCCCACTGTCATCATTGCTATTCAGTATTGTTTTGGAGGTTTTAGTGAATGAAATAAAAAACAATTTAATGAGTGATATAAACTTTGGAAGAGATAGAGCTCTCTCTCTCTCTCTCTCTCTCTCTCTATATATATATATATATATGCAGATGATGTGATTTTATACCTAGGAAACCCAGGAGAATCTAATTACTGTGCCACCAGAATATCTGGGATTTCAGTACAAACTAAGTTTACCCAATTTAAATTAAAACCAGTTGAGATTCTAATTTGGAAGTGAATTCACCATTAACTTGGGGGGAACTGACATTTTTGTGGTATGTATTTTCATTTGTTCAGATACTAAGTTACATGATTTTGCTGTCTCCCCTTTCCTGTTCAGCGACCCCAGCTTCTGCTCTCTGGCCCCGCAGGCTCCGGGATGATGTCCCAGATGACCCTTGGCAGAGGCTTTTAGCTCTCCCCTCTCTCCTTTTGCTCCCACTGCTCTCACCTGGACTGCCTGCTGAATTCTGGTTTTCTGGGAAGGCAGTGGTCTCCAAGAAGCTTCCTCTGTTCAGAATCAATCCTTCTGTATTTTGTTTGCAGATGCGTTGTTTGGATTTCTTAATTGGTGCCCATTAGCCCTGTGTCTGCCTATTTATTCACCAAAACGTTGAGCACCTCCATGTGCCGGGTGAGGGTGACGCTTGTTTGTCTCCCTCAGTAGAGCTGGTGCAACGTGAGCACAAGTCACATCCCCAGGCATCCCCAGCACGTAGTGTCTCTCAGCGCCCTCGCCATTCAGGGAAAAGAGCAGCAACTGGTTTTGAATTCAGTTGTATTGGAAGGAGACGCAGCCTAAATTTGCAAATGAAAAATGCTCTCAGCAGGGCAGGCACAAGTCTTTGCTACAGCGACACCGTGGAGCAATTAGAAGGTGAAGGTTTGGGAAGTGCAATTATATTCAGGGAGCATCTAATTCTGGGTTTATTTCCCAACAGCAATAAGTTGTTAACACTGGGAAAATTTTATTATTTCCAGTGGTTCCCACAAAGGGAGGCATTATTTATATCCATGTGTGATAAAATTGGTTGGTTGCTACCGACAGTTGTTTTTCTCACACATTCTAGATGCTGTCTGTTGGGGCTGGATGCAACATAATGTTCGAGATGAAGTTGAGATGCTGGTGTGAAAGGTTGTGTTTATGGTTAATGGAATTGGAGAGGTGTTTCTTGGGAACACGAGCTGTAGGATTTACATGGTTCTATCCTTAAGAATGACAGCATATTCACTCTTCACTTCCTGCCATGTTTAATTTTAGATTAGAACATCATTAGTAAACATTGTGCAGTTTCCTGGAACTAGGATTCTTAACTGTCAGGTAGAATTCATCTGTCAGTGGTTCTTCAGTCTGTATTCTCTAGGGAATGGGGATGAATGTGATGTTGAGTGGCCAGACAGATATGCTGTGGGGCAGACAGAATATCTGTACTTTTGGGGTTTCCAAAAGTGGGACTCCTAAAAAAGATATTTTACAAGTTAAAATGGGGTCATGCTAAAGAGAGAATTTTTAGAGCTCCCAAATCGATAAAACATTTCAATTTATTTTTAATTTTAAAATGATTTACTTTGGGAAGCAATTTTTACCTACATTTGTTTCTATAACATATGGTTAAATTGTGATGTACATTTAGTCCCCAAAGCAAATGTGATAAATAGTTTCATTTGTTGACAAATCGTGCTTTTTTAGGCAGTTAAAATCAGCATGTATCATTTTTAAATGAGGAAGAGAGTGTTTAAAATCATCAATGTAATTAAATATGGTACAATTACCTTCAATTAACAATATACTGTTATAATTTTTTCTTTTTTATTGAAGTATAGCTGATTTATAATGATTCAGATGTACAGCAAAGTGACTCAGATATATATATATATTCTTTTTCATTATAGGTTATTACAATATAGAAAGAAGTTTAAGGTTTGAAAAAAATCAGAGCTAGATGACAACTAGGGGTCACCCGTAGCCTCTTCTTCCGCTCGCTGGCGTCCATGTGGGCTTCCACTGGGGCTCTGAGGTACAGGGTTGGCTTCAGTCTTTCCCCCGGGTCTAGGTTCTCTCAGTGTCTCTCGGTCTTGAATAGTCCTTGTCTTACAAGGACCGATCTTCTTCCCCACTGGGAACGACCTCTGTCACCATCTGGGTGATATCACTCCACACACACAAGATTTTAGGAATGCAACTGTACAAAATGAGATATTTATATCTGCTTTGGAGTCAACACTGCTGTGATGTTTTTGGTAAAGCGTATAATTGTAATGTTGTAAAATGCTTTTGTGAAAACAGGGATGCTGAGTAATCTTACCAGAAGACCTTTAGGGTTTGTCACATTGCTTTCTGTGTTTAGCAAAATCAAATGTCTCATGTTGTGTAGAAATGGCAGCAGATCTTCTGGTGCTGTGATGGCCAACAGACTGCCTGCGAGCTCCTTCATGGGAACCACACGAAGTCATCCTGCTGTCTCCAGACAAAGGCAGGAAATCCGCTGATGACAGTTCTTTCAGCCTTATTAAATGGTTTTGTTGTTCAGTTGCTCAGTCATGTCTGACTCTTTGCGACCCCATGGACTGCAGCACTACAGGCTTCCCTGTCCTTCACCATCTCCTGGAGCCTGCTCAAACTCATGTCCATTGAGTTGATGATGCCATCCAACCATCTCATCCTCTGTCACCCCCTTCTCCTTAAAGTGCATTTGAAAAAATTTTATACTTTAGCATGTGTATTTTTTCGCAAGAACAGGTCAGTGTGTTGTGGTGGATAAATAGTAATAATGTGCACACTCTGTGGGTCTATTTTACACTAAAATTTGATGTGAGTTTTCCTTATAACCTGAGCTCTGATTACTCTTTTTTTATCAATTGCATATATGAATATCAAAGGAAGAAACAGTACACATTATTTATTTTTCAATTACTAGACCAGGCACTGGGTCTGTATTTTTATTCCAGAAGACAGCACACTTGTTGGCATGTTAAGAAGAGCTCAGGACATTTTTGTTTGACATTTAGTTATTTGTTTGGCTGCGTCGGGTCTTAGTTGCAGCATGCAGGATCTTCATTGTGTCATGTAGGATCTATCTCTGGGGCACACGGACTCTCTAGTTGTGGCAAGCGGCTCACAAGTTGCAGCGTGTAGGCCTCAGAGCTTGAGGGCATCAGAGCGCGGGTGCAAGGGCTTAGTTGCTCCTTAGTACGTGGGATCTTAGTTCCCCGACCAGAGATCAAACTGACTTCCGCTGCATTGCAGGGCAGATTCTTAACCGCTGGACCACCAGGGAAGTCCCCGTATTTTTTTAAGTGGTTAAAAGTCCACAAGAATTCTTCGTGCCCAGCTGGGTTGAGTTTGGCTTTTGTTACTCCATTAAGTTACTTTATTGTCTTGAGATGTTTGAATGTTTGACCTGGAGGTGTACTTTATCACCTGTCGCCACCAACATGCTTGCAGCTTTGACCTTTTACCATCTACACCTTCCCCAGGAACATTTTACTGCAAGATAAACAATAAAACTAATGTTCATATAGCACTTTTTGACCAGTCTTCTCCAAGGGCGTGTGTATATGAATGTGTGTTTGTGCAGTGTATGTGTGTATATACATAATAATGCTTGTTGACAATTTTAAAACTCTAGAAAGTAACAAGGGAAGAATATTTATGTCAGTCCCAACATAGACTTTTTCTGCTGTTCGACAGTCTTCTGCAGTGTAACTTTATGCTGCTGCTGCTAAGTTGCTTCGGTCGTGTCCGACTCTGTGTGACCCCATATATGGCAGCCCACCAGGCTCCCCCGTCCCTGGGATTCTCCAGGCAAGAACACTGGAGTGGGTTGCCATTTCCTTCTCCAATGCATGAAAGTGAAAAGTGAAAGATTTGTTGTTAAAACCACATATCTGTATCCTTCTTCTCTTGGTGAATCTTCAGTTTGTTTCCAGCGCTCAGTCACTCAATCATGTCTGATTCTTCAACTCCATGGACTGTAGCCTGCCAGGCTCCTCTGTCTGTGGGATTTTCTAGGCAAGAATACTGGAGTGGGTTGCCATTTCCTCCTCCAGGGCATCTTCCTGACCCAGGGATCAAACCCGCTTCTCCTGTGTCTCCTGCATTGGCAGGCAGGTTCTTTACTACTGGTACTACCTAGAAGCCTAGATCCGTCGTAGCTAACATTTTAAATACTAGTCTCGAGCCCCATGATGACCACGCATGGCTTTACAAGCTGTTAACGAGACACCTTGTTATATTATGAACCCAGATATGCTCAGGGTAACATTATGGCCTTGTCCATATGCTTTTTTAAATTCACCTCAAGTGTTTGCTTGTCTACCTGTTTTTATCATCTCTATGTATTGTGTTGCCCCCCAGTTTTATGATAACTTCACTGGCATTTAACAATTCTCTCCACCAAAATACAAAACATGTTTTTAAAAAAGTTGTACTCAGCTGTTTGGTTGGGGTTTAAAACACAAGGCGTGTCAAGGGCAAGAGGGAAAGAAGTGTTTGCAAACCAGACTGTGGCCTGACACTGTGCAGTCATGTAAGCCGATTGCTGGCTGGGACTCTGAAGATCAGAGCGAATTCTCATTCATGTTGGTTTCTCGTGTTCCCCAGAGCTCTCAGTTCTGGGGCGAAACTGAAGCTGCATTCTGATCCTGTGGTTCAGAGCCTCCTCTTCTCTTAGCACCCTCTCCTCTGAAATAGTGGGGCTCAGAGTTGCGGGGTGGGAAGCAGTTCAGTGGATCTGAAGCAGTGGACCCAGACAAACAGATTAGGCTCTTTTTTGTTCTTGGGAGGGCCCCGAAGTCCCCGTCAAGGCGGCTTATCTGCAGTTCCAGCTGGGTGCCCAATGTCATGTTCAGAGGAAGAAAAATTAAAAGAAGAAAGTAGTGGCATTTAGAGTCAAGGGCGGCCCATTTCACGGCTCTTCTCTTACAGTTAAAGGAAATTTATATTAGAAATACCCTCGTCTCGTTTCCCTGGGAGAGTTTTGTTATTCAGAGAAAAATATGTGGGTTTATTGTTTCAGACACTGGAGTTAGGATCTGTAGAATCCACTCAGTACGCCCAGAGTTATCATCTGACTTTACGAGTTATTTTAAAAAGTTCCTCTGTGCAGCTCTTTATTTGGTTCTGTGTGGATTCTTTTTCTTTGTTCATAAAGATCTTGTTAGTCTGGAGCTGCTTAAATTCTGCGGTATTTCACCCACTCTGATCTGTGCTTTCTTTCCATTTTTGAGACTATAATTTGGTCAGTGGTTAGGTTAGGGTTGCTGGGCACGCATGCTCACAACACTCACCCACCAAATTTCTTATTAGGAATAGGTCAGTGGGCTCCAGGGGAATGAGAATTTCTGCATCTGAGATTATAGAAAAAGAGATTCACAAAGAAACGGTAGGAATTCCATTCACTGATGTATGTAGTGCACTTCAGTTGTACCAGGCATTCTGTGTTCTCCATTTGTAGGAGGCCTCCCAGTATAATCTTGACAGCAGTTTGGGATTCAAACTTAATTTATGAAAAGTGTTCGAAATCACAAGGATGTAGTCTTTAAAATGAGAGTTTAAAAATACACAATCCGCCATCCGTCACTGCCATCTTCACTGCAGCTTTGCAGCCAGTGATGTTTAATTATGTAGGTGATGATTTTTCTCCATTAGTCTAACAAATAAATGGCAGAAACAGGCGTCACTTTGAAGAAGCAGTGTCGGAAGCAAGTCATGCTGCCTGGCCTGGGTCTCCATGATGAACGGCTGTGCTCTGCTTATGTGAAGTCTCCTGAATCAGTTCTGTAGCCTATGGGCTAACTAACGGCAGTTGCTGTAAAGGACGGCCACGTTGCTCTGGGTCGTTTTTTGATGGGGGCCGTAGCGGGGGAGGTCTTAGACCCCTTTGAACATCTTATGTAAGCTATTGATAATCTCCATAGAGAAGTGTTTATATCCATTGGCACACACAATTTTATATAAAATTCAGATTTCCAGAATCCTCAAAGGCATCGTGGACCACCCCTGCTGTTAAGAACAGCTACACTAAACAAAAGTTCAGAACAACAGTGAGTGTGTCTGTGTACCTGAGTGTGTGCTGTGTGTCGTGTATGTGCGTATTTTTCAAGTTCTCCATTTTCTCCGTGATTAAAATGAGGAAGTCAGAAGGGGTTCTAACATTCCTGATAATTTCCCCTCTTCATTAGGGGGAGATTGTGGTTTCTTGAAGAAGATGCAAGGAAGGTATTCCGTAAACCTTTCACTGTGTGCTGGCATCTCTTGGTGAGGAAAGAGTCACTGCAGGGTGCTTGGGGGCGGCGGGGGTGGAGGCGGTGAGGGAGAGGGGTGGTAGATGAAAGCTGTAGTGATGTGCCAGAAAGGTGGAATTGAAAAGTGCTACAGAAGTAAAGTGTTTGTGAGCTGTTCATCGGGTCCTTGGAGGTCTCAGTAGATACTGATCACTTTATAGCATGGAGATGTCTCTCCACCCTGAAACCTGGGTGTCAGTTTAAATCCCCTGTCTTCCTCATCTTGCACCTCTGCCAGTCAGCGGGTGGTACCCACCTTACCTCCTAGGTAAGTGTGGAGTGGCCCTTGCTCCTCCCCTCAGCTCTTTTTCTAGGTTGGTTGAGGGTCTCATCCCCATTGCTCAGGCTGTCCCATCATTCCAAAATACAATATAACCTTGCGGGTAAGCACAGACCTGGGTTTGAATTTGAATTCCATGTTTTTACTGATGAGCTGTGCAACTGGAGAGATTTGTGATCCTCTCTGAGCCTCTGTTTCCTCCTGTATGGCATGGGAATGGTAACAGTCCTAGTACTGGGGATGTTAATGTGTAAATGAGCTGAATTAGACGCTGTACATGGTCCATGGCAAATTCTTTAAAAGCCTCCTCGACCATCTTTTCTATTTCTAATCTTGCTACTTTGTAAATTAATTCTCCACATTGCCACTAACAAGATCTTAATATAATGCAATAATTTTTTTTTCTTTCTAGTGACTAAAAGCTTTTGCTAGAATGTCATTGACTAAGGATAAACCTAAAGGTCCTTAACAAGACTTACAAAGCTTCTCGTGACCCGAGTCCTGCCTGTTTGCCTGGCATCTTTATCACTTGATCATGTGTGGGTGCATATTGATCTCTTTAAAAAAGTAACAGTGCCATTTACAAATTTTAACATGACAGAAGAGTTTAAAAGGCTTTCTCCTTGTTCTGGGTGACCACTCAAAGTAATGTGCTGTGTGTACCCCTGGATCTGCCTCGATGTGGTATGGAGACCTGGGAATAATGTCCGTATAGATGGCGTGTGACTCGTCTGCTGCTTGCTCTGTATTTATCAGTAAAGCACAGCCTCACGCTCCTCAGCAGATCCACACCTGTGACTCGCTGTTTAATAGCTGCACCGAATCCTGTTGTGTCTCTTGTCTCTCCATCTGAAGTGATTATGTGTGCTGTTGTGGTCAGAACATAATTCCATTTTCCTCCCCGGATGGATCGTCATGGGTCCTGATGCCGTGCATCCTTACTTTGCTGATTGCTCCCATAGGAAATTCCTATCGCTGGGGTCCGCTGTTCTCCATGACGCTGCTTTCAAACTCTTGGCACCTGGGGATCATTTATTGGTCATGTAGCACATACTCAGATCTCTGATTAACAATATCCCAAAACTCATCCTAAGTTTTAATCCTAAAATAAAATTTTAAAATGATGATGTCTTCAGTGTCGCCTCTAACCCTTCAGAATGACCTTCCATAGTGACCACCCTTGTTCTTCCATCTTCATTTCTGTTTAATGAGAAAGTTGTACCGAGCTGTTGGTTGGTTTTTGGCTGTGATACCAAAAGATGGTTCTTCAGGTCCACGTGGGTTGTTCTGGGTATTTAGAGCTTAGCTGAACCCAGACTCATTTTGTTTCATCAGATGCCGTCTTGACACTTAACCGCACTCAGAGCCTGGCAGGTTGAGTCTCTGCTTCAGAGGGCGCTCAGATGCATTTGCAACTTCCTTGATCACATTTGTCCCAGGAACATGTTTTTTTCATGCTCCCTTCTTTGTTGTTGTTCAGTCGCTCAGTCGTGTCCAACTGTGCGACCCCGTGGACTGCAGCACGCCAGGCTTCCCTGTCCTTCACCATCTCCCAGAGTTTTCTCAGACTCATGTCCATCGAGTCCGTGACGCCATCCAACCATCTCATCCTCTGTCATCCCCTTCTCCTCCCGATCTCAGTCTTTCCCAGCATCAGGTCTTTTCCAGTGAGTCGGCTTTTCACATCAGGTGGCCAAACTATTGGTGCTTCAGCATCAGTCCTTCCAATGAATATTTAGGGTTGATTTCCTTTAGGATTGACTGATTTGATCTCCTTGTAATCCAAAGGACTCTCAAGAGTCTTCTTCAGCACCTGCAACACTCCCTTCCGCAGTATTTCAATAATGTTCTTTATCAATAACATGATTGATTTTTTTCCTCACTGAGTACAGAAAATCGTCACATGTTGACAAAAAGCTAAATTCTCTGTGATCAAGTTCTTTATATCACAATTTGCCTACATAAGACTTCCTGACAGCTCACCTTTCATATTTACAATTGTTACATTTCAGCCCTGGAGATACACGTCGAGATGGTTTAAGATTTTGAAGGTGTTGCTGAGATAAACCATTTAACAAGGACACTGAACTCGTGGCACCAGTCTTTGGTGTCATAAGGAATTTTGTTTTTATCATCTGCTTGTAAAATCCTCAGGAACCTCTTGCCCCCGACAGTCCTCATGTGGAGGTTGGGAAACTGTAGGGCCTGGCCCTCCTCCAGCTCCCTAAAAATGTATGCCTCGGTGGCTGTGGTTCCATTCATGTCCGCTTTCTCCCATTTCTTTCTGTATTGAATTATGATCAGAGAAGCACTGTTGGCTGCCAGCTCTCTCCTGTGACTAATATGGAATGTCTGCTGACATTCGGATGAAGTTGTCCACTTGGCATACTGGTGCCCTTCTAGGGGTGGGCATCTCACTGATGCCCTGCTGGTGCTGGTGAGCTCCACCCTTCCTTCTGCAGCGTGTGTACTGAATCCTCTCTTTGCTCTTGCAGTGGTGTTCTCAGTGATAAACAGATGTATCTACCCATCGTCCAAGAGTTGTTCCCGCCGTATACTTGTGACTGTGTCCACCTGGGGAGCAAAGACCTGCTGCCATGCTCCCTTGAAAATGATTGCATTTCATTAAGGAATTTTGCCCGCAGCCCATCTGATTTTGTCAAGGCATTGTGTTTTCTTTTGTTTGTTGTTTTCTAATCCCCTGACTCATTTTGTTTTTAAATAATGGTATGTCATTTGTGCCTACTTTCGATATTAGGTGTGAAACTTGGAATAATCCTTCTTCTCCATTAGTGAGAAAATCTGTCACTTTCATACTAGAAAGCATTATTTTGCAACTGTTCTGAGAAAAGAAAACGACAAAACAAAACAACGTTCCTTCTGTACCCAGGAGCACATAGCTTCCTCGGAAATGTCCTTGAATCCTTCCATGACCCTGAGCCGGCTTTTGTTTGACATTTTGTTGCCACTTCTGTCCCCGGAGTGGAACAAACAGTTGGCAGGTTTTCAGAAGACTTGTGTCCTTACTTGCGCTCTGCCCACTAAACTGGTGTGACCTTGAGAAAGTCTCTTAACTTCTCTGGGCTTGGGTTTGATTTATCTGTAAGAGTATTTTTTCAGGTCCACAAACCTTGTGGTTTTTTAATGACTGAATTTAACTGGTTAATTGTTTGCTTTAAGTGTGTGCTTCCAGTTCCCTTTTTTCATTGTAAAATATAATTTTATAAGCACAGCTATCAATTATGTTCATAAAATGTAAGATTTTTAGAAAGGAAAAACATCTTTGTCTGCCATGTAAACCATCCCACAGGAAAAACATTGTTGACAGGCAATGATATTTCTCAGTAAACATTGCCTTTTGAATTCTTTTTTTAATTAAAAAAAATTTAAAATATTTTTTAATTGGAGGAAAATTGCTTTACAATTTTATGTTGGTTTTTGCTGTACAACACAGATCAGCCATAATGATACATGTATCACCTCCCTTTTGAGCCCCCTTCCCCTCCCTCCAGCCCACCTTTCTAGGTCAAGTGGATGAACCTAGATAGAGCCTATTATATAGAATGAAGTAAGCCTTTCAGATTCTTAAAATGACCGGTTTGGTTTTTGTTTGAAACCCTCCGAATACTGCTGTTTTCTTTGCAACATCACATAAAGCTCCCAAATGTTCATCCGAGAGAGCATTTTGAAATGCTGGCAAGATGAAGTTGATCATCCCAGCTCTCAGCTGTTTCACCGCCAATGCCTTGAATTTATCATTCATATATGGTATAATATTGGTTCCTCCCATCCCCAACTTTGAATCTTTCAGTGTTATTGAAACATGAAAAATGTCCTCTCGTTTTCTGCAGCTTCTTAAATTTCCTTCCAGCCTTATTGTTATCTTCTCCTTGGGTCTCTCTTTCCTGTTTGCTTTTCTTAGCTGTATTGCGTGCCTGTATATATGTATCTATGTACATGGACGTGGCGCTTTTGAAGTTAACTGAGAAATTTCAAAGCAATGAACAGGAGGCAGTCACACAAAACTTGTTAAGTGCAATCTGCTGGGAAACAGAGTAGAAGTGAGAAGAAGGCTGGGAGAGTTAAACACACACATGACATTTATTTTTGTAGAAATAAAATATTCCTGAGAAATCACTCATTCTTGCCATTTCGTTTTTGGTTTCTATCATCTTTCAAGTTTTTCCTTGGAACCTTGTAAAGTGAGCTGTGAATGTAAGAAAGTTTTTCACGACATTCTTACAAGCCAATTCATAAAGATTTTAAAAACAGCTTCCCGTTCTTGTATAAAAGGCGTGCACCCAAGTGTGTGGAAGAAGGTTGAGTAAATGATGTTCGCTACTTGTGGTTGAGGACAGTGCAGCTTGAAAGAGAAGGTGGACAGTGGCCACGACCTGACATGAGGTAGCTTCCAGGGGACACTGGGATGGGAACAAAGCCAAGTGCAAAACAGCCTGTATCATGTGCTCTTACATAAGAAGGAAAAAAAAAAAAAAACGAGCGTAATTGCTTATTTTTACAAGAAACCCAGAAAGAATAAACCTTAAAAGAGTGAGATTGGTCCCCTGTTAGGTTAGAATGGTGTGGGGGACAGGATGTGGAGTGGATAGATACTTCTTTGAGTCCCTTTTTGTAGAGCTTCAACTTTGGGAAATTTGATATTCTGCATATTAAAAGTCAAAATAAATCATTAGGAACTGTAAGAAAATAGAAATAAACAGAACCAGCCACATTTCTGTCTTCTCTGTGCTGAGGAGAGAAAGAATGAATCCAAGTAGTTTATGAACAGAGTTTTTAACTGTGTACCCCATTCTTGGATGGCAGAGCAGGAAGAGAAGATTGACAACAGATCCTGAACTCTTTGTTGTGGGTTTGTTCATTGCTGGAGTCGGGGTGAAAGAGTTCTGAAGCTGAAGTAGATACACTGTAGGATTTAGTACACAAGTAAGCATGGTACCTTGTTAGAGGAGGAACACGAACATAGAAAAAGAAAGAGCCCTTTGGGATGGGTGGGAATGAGATGGATCTTTTTGAACTTATGATTTATTGTGTATGTGTATGTGTGTGTCTGTGTGTCTGTGTGTACACACATACATGAGCTTCCCTGGTGACTTAGATGGTAAAGAATCTGCCTGCAACATGGGGGAGACCTGAGTTTGATCCCTGGGTTGGTAAGATGCCCTGGAGAGGGAAATGATAACCCACTCCAGTATTCTTGTCTGGAGAAATCCATGAACTGAGGCTACAGTCCATGGGGTCACACAGAGTCGGACATGACTGAGCAACTAACATTTTCATATACATATGTAAATGTTTATCTATGTATGTATTTTGTATACCTAGACAGCACATTAAAAAGCAAAGACATTACTTTGCCAACAAAGGTCCATCAAGTCAAAGCTATGGTTTTTCCAGTAGTCATGTATGGATGTGAGACTTGGACTATAAAGAAGGTTGAGTGTTGAAGAATTGATGCTTTTGAACTGTGGTGTTGGAGAAGACTCTTGAGAGTCCATTGGACAGCAGTCCATCCAACCAGTCCATCCTAAAGGAAATAAACCCTGAATATTCACTGGAAGGACTGATGCTGAAGCTGAAACTCCAGTACTTTGGCCATCTGATGTGAAGAACTGACTTATTAGAAAAGACCCTGATTCTGGGAAAGATTGATGGCGGGAGGAGAAGGGGATGACAGAGTATGAGATGGTTGGATGGCATCACTGACTCAGTGGACATGAGTTTGAGTAACTCCAGGAGCTGGTGATGTACAGGGAGGACTGATGTGCTGCAGTCCATGGGGTCGCAAAGAGTTGGACATGACTGAGTGACTGAACTGAACTGAACTAATGTATTTTGTATATAACTGTAGTAAAGGAATTGCAGAATACTACAATTGTGTGATCAAAATTATCATCACCAGTGGACCCAGGAACACCATATAGATCCAGTTGTCATATCCTGGGAAGGACACAACCTCACTCATGTCAAATGCTGGCAAAAAAAGTTCATAACCTGAATCTAATCACAAGGAAACATTAGACAAATTCAAAGCAGAGAACTTTGTTTTCAAAAATAAGGCAGGGAAAAGACTATATTCTTTAGAAATGTTAATGTTAGAAGAAATAGAGTCTATGGAAAATGTTCCAGATTGAGGGAGACTAAAGGCTCATGTCAATTAAATTTAATATCTGACCTTAAACTGAATCCTGCTCTGGAGGGGAAAATACTGTGAAGTGCGTTGTTGGATAACTTGGAAAAATGGAACATGAGTGGAAGATTAAAGTATTGAATAATGTTAAATTTAGAGATGTTTTGATAACTGAGCTATTGTTACTAAGAGACCCTTCCTATTCTTAGGGAAAATAAACTGCTCTTAGGGAAAATTTTTAGTATTTAGGGGTAAAGAGCGCTGAAATGATTAAAAAATCATATGTACACATATTTCTGTATCTACCTATTTATACCTGTGTACACACAGACACGTGAATGGAGGCAAGCAAATGAGGTGGAATGTTAGCAATAAACCTAGACAGAGGCTGTTCTGTTCTCTGTACTTTGTTCTTGGAACTTTTCTTTAAATTTGACATTATTTCCAAATGAAAAGGTTTTTCTTGAGTAAATTTTACCCTAAAAATAGGCATTTGAATGTTAAATAGTCATTCAGTTTAGTTCAGTTCAGTCACTCAGTCGTATCTGACTCTTTATGACCCCATGAATTGCAGCACGCCAGGCCTCCCTGTCCATCACCAACCCCCAGAGTTCACCGAACCCATGTCCATTGAGCTGGTGATGCCATCCTGCCGTCCCATCCTCTGTTATCCCTTTCTCCTCCTGCCCCTAATCCCTCTCAGCATCAAAGTATTTTCCAGTGAGTCAACTCTTCTCACGAGGTGGCCAAAGTATTGGAGTTTCAACTTCAGCATCAGTCCTTCCAATGAACACCCAGGACTGATCTCCTTTAGGATGAATGGGTTGGATCTCCTTGCAGTCCAAGGGACTCTCAAGAGTCTTCTCCAACATCACAGTTCAAAAGCATCAATTCTTCTGTGCTCAGCTTTCTTCACAATTCAATTCTCACATCCATACATGACCACTGGAAAAACCATAGCCTTGAGTAGACGGACCTTTGTTGGCAAAGTAATGTCTCTGCTTTTCAATATGCTATCTAGGTTGGTCGTAACTTTCCTTCCAAGGAGTAAGTGTCTATTAATTTCATGGTTGCAATCACCATCTGCAGTGATTTTGGAGCCCCCCAAAATAAAGTCTGACACTGTTTCCACTGTTTCCCCATCTATTTGCCATGAGGTGATGGGACCAGATGCCATGATCTTCATTTTCTGAATATTGAGCTTTAAGCCAACTTTTTCGGAGAAGGCAATGGCACCCCACTCCAGTACTCTTGCCTGGAAAATCCCATGGATGGAGGAGCCTGGTAGGCTGCAGTCCATGGGGTCGCTGGGTCGGACCTGACTGAGCGACTTCACTTTCACCTTTCGCTTTCATGCATTGGAGAAGGAAATGGCAACCACCCAGAGTTCACCGAAACCCATGTCCATTGAGCTGGTGATGCCATCCTGCCGTCCCATCCTCTGTTATCACTTTCTCCTCCTGCCCCTAATCCCTCTCAGCATCAAAGTATTTTCCAGTGAGTCAACTCTTCTCACGAGGTGGCCAAAGTATTGGAGTTTCAACTTCAGCATCAGTCCTTCCAATGAACACCCAGGACTGATCTCCTTTAGGATGAATGGGTTGGATCTCCTTGCAGTCCAAGGGACTCTCAAGAGTCTTCTCCAACATCACAGTTCAAAAGCATCAATTCTTCTGTGCTCAGCTTTCTTCACAATTCAATTCTCACATCCATACATGACCACTGGAAAAACCATAGCCTTGAGTAGACGGACCTTTGTTGGCAAAGTAATGTCTCTGCTTTTCAATATGCTATCTAGGTTGGTCGTAACTTTCCTTCCAAGGAGTAAGTGTCTATTAATTTCATGGTTGCAATCACCATCTGCAGTGATTTTGGAGCCCCCCAAAATAAAGTCTGACACTGTTTCCACTGTTTCCCCATCTATTTGCCATGAGGTGATGGGACCAGATGCCATGATCTTCATTTTCTGAATATTGAGCTTTAAGCCAACTTTTTCGGAGAAGGCAATGGCACCCCACTCCAGTACTCTTGCCTGGAAAATCCCATGGATGGAGGAGCCTGGTAGGCTGCAGTCCATGGGGTCGCTGGGTCGGACCTGACTGAGCGACTTCACTTTCACCTTTCGCTTTCATGCATTGGAGAAGGAAATGGCAACCCACTCCAGTGTTCTTGCCTGGAGAACCCCAGGGACGGGGGAGCCTGGTGGGCTGCCGTCTATGGGGTCGCACAGAGTCGAACACGACTGAAGTGACTTAGCACAAACCAACTTTTTCACTCTCCTCTTTCACTTTCATCAAGAGGCTTTTTCATTCCTCTTCACGTTCTGCCATAAGGGTGGTGTCATCTGCATATCTGAGATCACTGATATTTCTCCCAGCAATCTTGATTCCAGCTTGTGTTTCTCCAGCCCAGCGTTTCTCATGATGTACTCTGCATATAAGTCATTAATCATGATTAAAAAGCAGTTCTAGATTTTAATCATCATTTCCATTAGTATACTTACAAATTTATTCTCAATTAAGAATAAACCAATAATGCTGAATCATCTCAAAACTGTCTGCTCAAAAGCTGTTAATTATTTAGCAAGGCTATGGTAAACAAGACCTATACTAAATAAAAAATAATAATGAATGGAAATGAAAGAGAAAGTCTTCTATAAAAATAAATCTGTTTTACAATAGCAAAATGTATAAAAGGTACACATAAATAAATATGATGAAGTCTATGTGAAAATTTTGAAAAACATCTTGGACAAAGAAATGATTAGATTAAATGAGAGGGAACAAGTTCTTAAATTAGAAAACTTAATCAGATACAGATTGCTTTCCAGATAGACTCATTATAAGCAATGAAGACACTGTGATGTAGGCAAATATGCCAATAAATAGGATTAAAAGTCCAGGAAAAGACCCAGGCATGTAGGAACATGATATAATAGAGGAAATTTTGCAGACCAATGAAATGTGGTCTGCAATGTGGACTATTCAAAAAGCTTTTTTTTAATAATTTGTTTTCCGTATGAAAAAATAGAGCTCTAGCACACTCTGTAGAAAAAAATCTATACTGTGGCATTATAGATTTAAATAGGAAGAACAAAGGTTTAAAATAACACTGGGAGAATATTCATTTAACTTCACTGTTGCAAAGGATTTCATAGGCTAGATGTGCCAACAATATAGGACATAATTTATATATTACATTAAAATGAAATTCTCCACAAAGTTATCACATACAAAATGAAGAGCCAAGTCACAGACTGGGGATAAATAACCATTTTAATCCCTGGTGGCTCAGATGGTAAATAATCCACTTGTAATTCAGGAGACCTAGTTTGATCCCTGGGCCAGGAAGATACCCTGGAGAAGGGAATGGCTACCTGGAAATCCCATGGACGGAGGAGCCTGGAGGGCTATATATAGTCCGTGGGCCTCAAAGAGTGGAACACGACCTAAAAACCAACACACTCAACAAATGATTGTTACCAGAGCTCAGGAGACCCTCCAAATCACTAAGGAAAAGGGACAAATGAAATAAATGGGGTGTTCATGGGGGATAGACTTTGGCAGATGAAATATTTTAAAGCATGTACAAGTGACCATGCCATCTTTGAGGGCAAAATCTGTTAGAGCAGCCTTCTTTCTTAATACCTGGGTTCCTGAGCTTCCAAGCTTGTGTGGTTGTGTGCATAGCCATACTGAGTGTTTTAACATCAGACTGTGGAGCTACTTCAGTGACTGATATTATGTTGTTAAATTTCACAGCCCTTTCCAGAGAAATAAAATGGCTTTCAGGCTGGAATAAGATTGAAAGGCATCAACCACCAACATCCATCTTTATTTTGTGTGCTCTCTGTAGCTGAGGTAAGATATGATGTTACTGTTAGGCTAATTGTAATGACAGAGGAGAATTTTCTAAAAAATGACGAATTTCAGTGCTTTGTGTTATAAACAAGTTCCAATACATTATGGATTCATTTTATTAAGTGATGGGTGAAATATGGTTTTTAATGATTTTTTTTCCTTCTCTGAAGATTATAATTTTCTAGTAAGTCCCTCCTCACTAATGGTTACCCTTACTTAATTTAATTGGTAATAGAGAAGGCAGTGGCGCCCCACTCCAGTACTCTTGCCTGGAAAATGCCATGGACGGAGGAGCCTGGAAGGCTGTAGTCCATGGGGTCGCTGAGGGTCAGACACGACTGAGCGACTTCACTTTCACTTTCCACTTTCATGCTTTGGAGAAGGCAATGGCAACCCACTCCAGTGTTCTTGCCAGGAGAATCCCAGGGACGGGGGAGCCTGGTGGACTGCCGTCTATGGGGTCGCACAGGGTTGGACACGACTGAAGTGACTTAGCAGCAGCAGCAGTTTTCACCTGAGATTGGTGAAATCCCTGAATCCCACAGTGTTGCTTTTTTTCTGTTAAAAGAGATGTAGTTATTCACGTTTATCTGCACTAATGAGAAATGTATATGAAAAATATCCATGCTTATGAGTTATGCATTTGCATACATACATGAATTTTATGAAAATTAGAGTTAAGAGCCATTGATAAAATACAATATTTACTAAATTTTTTTTAGTAAATTGATAAAAGACCTCAGTATTTTGAATAACATCAAACATCAAAAACACTATTCACTTAATTTGCTGATTGATTATAGTTATTAAACTTGTATAGCATTTATAGGAGATGTGTTTTCCAGACTGTATTATTATTTTCTTTGTTGAGTGTGCTGGATGCATATGCCAGAGTTGAAGTAAGATCACACCCATGTTGGTTTTTGCTTGGTACTTCAATGTCTTGGGATGTGAATCTAAGCCAGGCAGCAAGAGATGGGGTTTCTGAAAGGAATATTTGATAGGTATTGAATGTCATTGAATAAATAACTTGTTGATCAATGGATATGTAAATTGATCTCATATTCCTAGACTGAGTAAAAGGATAATTTTCTTGCAGAAAAAATCTTATACTTGAAAGATAGTGTCTAGTTTGTCAGCATTTAGTCTTGTCCAGATGTCATTTATGAATTTGTTCTCTAACACAAGTACTTTTGGATGTAACAATTGGTTCACGTATGTTGATGGTGTCTACAGAGTAGATGGAAATGTTGATTTTGTGTACACTTCAAATGCATGACTCAAGGATTGTAAACATTCTGTTTTACAGGTGTGTGGTTACCATCTAAGGCTTCATTTAGATGGTTATTGAAGCTGCGACAATTTTTGGACCAATGTTGGCTTCCCTGACATCCATCCAGTGGGGTGGTGTGAAAAAAACCAAACATGACTTATACATTCCTCGGGGTCAGTAGGAGGGAAAGGCAGTCAGCTTTATTTTAGCAATGGTTTATGAAATACTAATAAGAGAGCCTACGTGAATTGATTTTCAAAATGAAAATTTGATCCACACAGAGCTGTAAGACTACAAGGATACCACTCTTAGACATAAATAAATGTCTTTTAAAGATCAGTGATCATTTGGGTCAAGTATTCTGAGGTATAGCAGAAATAAAATCTTACAAGAACATTTTCTCTTACATGAAGTTTATTAAGCTTTATAAGGAATGAAGAAACTAATGTTTAAATTACATTAAAATAAAACATTTCCCTTAATCAGTGATGCTGCACAGTAAGGAAACTTGATTCACTGTGTATCATTTGTTTCAAGCAGAAATCACAGCAGGCAGGGAACTCCAAAAGGGAAAAATTTCATTATTTTTAAAAATATTTATTTTTTAAATTTTGGATGCATTGGATCTTTGTTGCTGCTTGCGGGCTTTCTCTAGTTGTGGCGAGTGGGGGCCGCTCTCTGGTTGAAGTGTGTGGGCTTCTCATCATGAAGGAGGAAAGAAACAGGTCAAGCTGACTCCACCTTGAAAAAGAAGGAAACTCCATCTTGCACTTTCAGTGAATTTTGGACTATGTGCCTGATAGCCATGGGGATAACATACCTACAGCCAAACTGGCCTCCTGGACTGATAAACACGATTCCATACCAATATTTCCCATCGCCAGAAAGAATGTAATAATCCCCTATGTAGTCAATCAGCTTTATAATCTTTATGGCACCCATTGGTGTAATCTACAATGTACAACCAGCTGACCCTTCTGATTATGAAACATGGCTGTAACCTGATTGTGTCTCCCTTTAACACTTTCCAGGCTAGGTCTAAGGAATTTGGGGGTGTGGGCTTGAGCACTACACTTAAGGTATATAAGAGTTTCACAAAAGTCGGTCGGGGTCCCTGGCTAAAGAGGAAAGTCTGCCTACGACCCACTGCACTCCACTATCCACGTTGTCCTTCTGAGTGAGTTTGTTTCCTGGAGCGTTTGGCTGCACCAATCACAGTGGCTTCTCTCATTGCAGAGCACAGGCTGTAGGCACGTGGGCTTAGTAGTTGTGGCTCGGGGGCTGTAGAGCTCAGACTCAGTAGTTGTGGCGCAGAGCATGTCGGATTTTCTCGGACCAGGGATCAAACCCATGTCCCTGCAGTGGCAGGTGGACCCTTAACCACTGGACCACCAGGGAAGTCCTTCACTATTTACTTTGGATGGGAGTTAAAAATCTGTCTTAGTCTCCTCTTTCAGTTCAGTTCAGTTCAGTTGCTCAGTCGTGTTCAGCTCTTTACCTCCCCATGGACTGCAGCATGCCAGGCCTCCCTGGCTATCACCAACTCCTGGAGTTTACTCAGACTCACATCCATTGAGTCAGTGATGCCACCCAAACATCTCATCCTCTGTCATCCCCTTCTCCTCCTGCCTTCAATCTTTCCCAGCATCAGGGTCTTTTCAAATGAGTTCTTCATGTCAGGTGGCCAAAGTACTGGAGTTTCAGCATCAGCCTCAGTCCTTCCAGTGAACATTGAGGGTTGATTTCCTTTAGGATGGACTGGTTGGATCTCCCTGATGTCCAATGGACTCTCAAGAGTCTTCTCCAACACCACACCTCTTTAGGCAAGAGGAACTGGGTCTGGCAGATGTGGCTGAAACCTTTCTTATCTGCTGAGGACTAATGAGGGGACAGTTCACAGGTTGCGAGGCTGGTGAGCCCGTTTCCTTGACCAACACACTTCTGTATTAATATAAGGTCTCCTGCTTGGGTCTTAGACTCTGGATGGCTATGGCAATGTCTGGAGTCACCATATAGTTGTTTTATTCTCAGGAAGCAGCTTGGGGTGTCCTCTGGGATCCACTCTCAAGGCTGGTGGCAGGGTCCCCTGCGACTGCTGAATCTCATGAGTCTGTAACATGCCCCAGGCTCATCAATTTATCAAGCCCTTACTGTGTGCAGACCCTGGGGATAGAGCTTTGAATAAAATAAATCCTCTCTGTCCTCATGGGGCTTTCATTCCAGAGGGGAGGAGAGGATAAGCAGAAAAGGATGAATGTCGAGCAGCGGCAGGGGTGGAGGCTGAGAGAGGCACAGGGCTGCCCTTGCAGGAAGCGTGCTGAAGACAGATGCCTGGACAGATGTGTTGCAGGAAGGAGGACCCCTTCCAGGGCCCGAAACGAGCTCTTGTCTAATAAGAACTGTTGGAAATGAACTGTCCAAGGAGGCACATGTGCTGACAAAGCAAGAGATTTTATTGGAAAGGGGCACCCGGGCAGAGAGCAGTAGGGTAAGGGAGGCCAGGAGAACAGCTCTGCCACATGGCTCGCAGTCTTGGGTTTTATGGTAATGGGATTAGTTTCTGGGTTGTCTTTAGCCGGTCATTCTGACTCAGGGTCCTTCCTGGTGGTGCATGCCTTGTTCAGCCAAGATGGATGCCAGAGAGAAGGATTCTGGGAGGTGGTTGGACATGTGGTGTCTCCCTTTGACCTTTCCTGAACTCATCCTGTTGGTGGTGGCTCATTAGTTCCATGTTCCTTACCAAGACCTCCTGTCGTAAAACAGCTCATGCAAATGGTTACTATGGTGGCTGGCCAGGGGGTCGGTCTCAGTCAGTGTGCTTCCCCTAACAGATGCACAGGACAGGCAGCCAGGTGGCTTCTGGGAAGAAGCCCAGCCTGCAGGTGTGTGGTGGAACCACAGGGAGGTGAAGGCCCTGGAGTGGAAAGGTGAGGGCCAGGAGCCGGGAAGTGAGTGGCAGGTGTGGCTGTACCTTGAAGGCCCTGCAAGGAGTTTGATGTCGTTTCTGAATGTCATTTGTCTGAAGTGTCTACTGAGCTGAGTGGTCTGGGCCAGGCCGAGGCCAGCTGCTTTAAGGACATGGACAGGAGGGCCAAGTGTTTTGCCTGTACAGACAAGGAGCAGAGAGCTGGGACTGCCCCATGGCCTGGGGCGTTTCCTGTCATTCATTCTTGCATCTATTTCCCTGGGACTGCTCCCCATCAGGCCCTCCCTGGCCTGGAGACTCAGGAGCTCTGCCCTGCCCCCCTCTGCCAGTTTGGAAGCCTTCTCAGGAGAGTCCATCAGACCACCAGATCCTGGTTCCATAGTTTAATGAGTATCGTAAAACAGCTCATGCAAATGGTTACTATGGTGGCTGGCCAGGGGGTCGGTCTCAGTCAGTGTGCTTCCCCTAACAGATGCACAGGACAGGCAGCCAGGTGGCTTCTGGGAAGAAGCCCAGCCTGCAGGTGTGTGGTGGAACCACAGGGAGGTGAAGGCCCTGGAGTGGAAAGGTGAGGGCCAGGAGCCGGGAAGTGAGTGGCAGGTGTGGCTGTACCTTGAAGGCCCTGCAAGGAGTTTGATGTCGTTTCTGAATGTCATTTGTCTGAAGTGTCTACTGAGCTGAGTGGTCTGGGCCAGGCCGAGGCCAGCTGCTTTAAGGACATGGACAGGAGGGCCAAGTGTTTTGCCTGTACAGACAAGGAGCAGAGAGCTGGGACTGCCCCATGGCCTGGGGCGTTTCCTGTCATTCATTCTTGCATCTATTTCCCTGGGACTGCTCCCCATCAGGCCCTCCCTGGCCTGGAGACTCAGGAGCTCTGCCCTGCCCCCCTCTGCCAGTTTGGAAGCCTTCTCAGGAGAGTCCATCAGACCACCAGATCCTGGTTCCATAGTTTAATGAGTTTTAGCATTTATAGAGAATGACATGCATGTTGAGAAATCACACTCAACAGGTTTGAATTCCATACACTGAAAACACACTGAAGCAGTTTAGAGATTTTCATTTAGATCTTTTGTACCTGCTGAAGGACATCGAATTTATGGCAGAAAACTGAATAAGAATAATATGGTTATTATGCACATGGTTACATCTTGGGGGCATTGTGGGTAATCCATCCTTTTTTTTAGGTTATGGAAAAGATAAATTTGTTTAGATGGATTGCTTGAAGGCATGAAAATTACAAAATGCTCCCAAGAAATTATTCAGAGTTCTGTATTTTCTTCCTTAGTATAAAGCAGATTTTTACTTCAATTTAAATTTCTTAAAATTCACTATGTATCTGTTGTGTTTAATCTTTTAAGAATCCTTAACTTCCTATGACTTTTATCAGTAAAATTTTCAGTTTTCTATGGGTAAACCTTCCCCTCTCCACACACACCCTTTAAACATACAATTAAATAATTAAATGGAGAGAGTAGGGAACTTTACACTGAAAGCCAGCTAAAATTGCCTGCAAGGTGGAAGAACTGGATTTGATACCTGGGTCAGGAAGATCCTGAGAAGGCAATGGCTACTCACTCCAGTATTCTTGCCTGGAGAATCCCATGGGCAGAGGAGCCTGGTGGGCTTTAGTCCATGGGGTCTGAAAGAGTTAGACACAACTGAGCAGCTAACACCTCCACTAACATTTTAAATGCCTTTTAGAATACATTTCTTTTTGCTTTTAATGAGTTAGTCAATTACACTTAGCCTGGTACTTTGAGACCTGCTGATGAACCAGGTAGACTCTGACTGTACCTGGTCCAGGTGTATTTACGTGCAATGAAAAAGAGCGTGACATTTCATACAGATTCAAAGGGCTTGTGAGAATTGGGTAGCACAGACTCTCACCCTCTGTATCCCAGCAGCCTAAAGGGTGTTCAGGAGAGGGGGTCACAGCCCCGCCTCCTCTGGGCCCTGGGGGAGCCACACACTGGGGAGGGGCCGGAAGTCTGTAGCCAGAAGAGGCCCAGCCACCTGCTGGCTATGTCCCCTGAGGATAGCCCTCCCCCTTCCCCAGGCTTCTGTGTCCTGCTTTGTAAACCAGTGTTCACAGCTGCTTAAAGTGTTGTTTTTGTTAGCTCGGTAAGTCGAGTCCGATTCTTTGTGACCCCATGCTAGGTTCCCCTGTCCTTTACTACCTCTCAGCGTTTGCTCAAAACTCATGTTCATTGAGTTGGTTATGCTATTCAACCATCTCATCCTCTGTCGCCCCTTTCTCCTCCTACTCTTGGTCTCTCCCAACATCAGGGTCTTTTCCAGTGAGTCAGTTCTTTCCATCAGGTGGCCAGATCATCGGAGATTCGGCTTCAGTGTCAGTCCTCCAATGAATATTCAGGTTTGATTTCCTTTAGGATGGACTGGTTTCATAGACTTATTTCAAGGAAAGAGAGTTACAGAGATAGAAAATGCTTTTAAAAATGTACTAAAGGAAACTAAAGATCAAGACCCAGTATAGATAGTAAAGAAGTAGGAAGAAAACCTTCTAGTCCCCAGATAGTGTGTATACTTTCTAAATTTCTTGCCTGGCTAACTTACAGCCAGGAAAAGTGGAGCTTTATCATTGTCATAATAATCCTTGGTATTTTTAAAGCTAAAAAAATATGTGCAGGTACTAAAAAAAAGCATTCATTGTTTTCAACTATAATTTATTTATGGATAAGTGCATGTGTTCCTTAAACACTGAGAAAGCCGTTAATTTCAACTCTGATCAAAGTAAGTGATAATTTTAGTGCTAAAGAACTTATCTGACAACATTTGCAAATAATGGTATTTGGAAATATACCACCCATCAAAAGCCTAGAGGGAGTGGAGAAATTATTTGATATTACCATATTCAGTAAACAGTGTATATTAACATTAATACCAGTTACTCTAAGAACTGAAGAGGGAAAATGATAAGGGAAATAAAACCTACCTTCATGACAAAAGAGAAAAGCACAAAATAAAAGCTTGTTTCCTGGCAATTTTTTAAATGAATGTATACCTGGTAACAGTCCGCTGAAGTATTTTTACTGGCTGGTTTCATTCTGGAGGACAAGTGTTGATACTCGGTAGACTTTTCTGATGGTAAATGTCACAGTTTTGACAGTGGCTCAGTCCGGTTTGGTATCCTGTTTCTCTTTCTGCCTCTCCCTCATTGTGCTGTTACAACAGGCTAATGCCTAAGGAATTTCAGATCAGAATGAAGCTGGAGACCATCGACAGAAAGAACCCTTCCTTGGTATGTGTTTGGAGACCATAGCAAATATTGTTGGCAATTGCTTGCAAGTGCATTTTGACAATTGGGATGATAGCTACGATAACTAGTGAGACACTGACATCATTGTATTTCCGTGTGTTCGGTTTGCCATTAAGAATTTATGTTCACTCTACCACTGAACAGTTTCAGCCAACTCGCTGTTCTTGCCATTCTTATAGTAACGAACATCAGGAATTTAGAGGCCGACTTGTCACTACCTTCTCTTGCTCGTGAGCTGTTGAATTAAAGAGCCCGAGAAACTGTTTCTCTGTCTCTGAGAGGTTGCCTAATGAGGTCTCATCTGAAATAATGTGACCAGTTCAGAGCATTGCACCATATCATGTCTAGTTTGTAAGGGAAGCATTTTTGTGAAGAGAAACTTATGAACTTGCAGTATTTTTTTTTTCCTGAAAAATGTTGAACTCAGACTGTCACATTTTTGAAAGGAAAGATTCGGGGAGACTAGAGAGAATAATTTGAAAGCCTACGGGGAGCAGAGAAAATGTATGCTTGCCATGCCTAAACTAACGTTGCAGGAGTTAAAAGGATTTTCTGGGTGAAAATCTGAAATATGGAAGAGGGCATGGCAAAAATAATTTTTGTGGCCTTTCTTCAGAGTATATCCTGAATAATCAACAGATCCTCGCCTGAGGCTGTGGTTCTTCACCTGCATGTCTCTGGGAGGGGGGCAGTTTTCATCTTTGAACTAAGCAGAGTGTAGTTTCATTCCTGTGTGTGTCTTAGGTTAGAATAGTCTGGGCCCCTGGAAAAGAAAGAGGGAGGAAATTGTAGGCATATGAAGTCCGGTCTGTCCTATTAAAATTTGGACTGACCTATTAATATTTTCTTGCTGCTGGCAAGAAGTGGTAGGAAAGGTTTATTAAAATGTTCACTCTTTGGGGAGATCACTGGCAGTTCAGGTCCTAGTCAAACACTTTTTAAAGAAATATTTTTAAACTTCAAGAAGGTTATGTAAAAGAAGTTTGGCTACTCAGCTGACAAAATAGAATCCTAAAATTACTTCTGATTTGCTTAGGCTGTAAAATATTTTAGCTGTGCAGTAATATTTCCGTGTGTCTTTTAACATCCAGAATGATCATTACTCTTGGATTCTTTCTCCAGTGTAATACGGGATCTAAAATAGAATCCTGGTTTTGCAGGTGTCATGTCAATCATCCTTTAGGTCCAGCGAGTTGGTTGGTGTCGGGGGCATGGAAGAACTCTGATAGAACCCCAAGGTGAGTGGGCTGATTGAGTTTTCTTTGAAGCTATCTCTACCTGAGTGGCAATGCCCATTTTATTTTTGTTTATGCAAACCACATTTCAATACAAAGAGTGTCAAAAGGATACTGTGGAAGATTCTGTTAACCCTTGAGGGACCCAGAGGTTGGGAATCTGCAGATCCTTCCTCATAATACAAATGGGACTGTGTTTATAAAGATGTATTAGGCAGCTGTTTAAAAAATTGATACTGTTTTTTATCCAATGAAATGAGAAGCATTGCCATGAACTGACATTTAAAACTGTTTATTTCCACTTATGTAATTTAACTTATAACTAATGTTAATTCATTAACTGATTTTTTCCACCTGATGCAAATAGCAGACTGCATTGGAAAAGACCCTGAAGCTGGGAAAGACTGAGGGCAGGAGCAAAAGAGGACGGCAGAGAATGAGATGGTTGGATGGCATCACTAGCAACAGACATGAGTCTGAGCAAATCTGGGAGATAGTGAAGGACAGGGAAGCCTGGCATGCTGCAGTCTGTGGGGTGGCAAAAAGTCGGATACAATTTAGTGACTGAAAAACATCAACAGGGTTATTAAATATACTTCACTTTGGAATTAAATGTAAGAAATGCAGAAACCTAAAAAGCGAAAATTGATAATGAGAGCTCAGACTTGCCAGATTCTTTCACCAAGCCCAACTTAGTGTCTGAACACTGACATAGGAACTCATTTCTTGTTATTTATCTGCTTCCTCATTACAGAAACAGAATCTCTCCACTTATTTAGTTCTCTGATTTATTTCAGTGGCATTTTATAGCTTTTCTTATGTAGAGCCTCTATATATATTTGGTTAAATTGTATAGCTATTTTATTATTTTGGATGCTAATATATACGGTACTGTGTTTTTAATTTCAAATTCACTTGTTCTTTGCCAGTGTATAGGAAAGCAATTGAATTTCTATATATTAACCTTGTATCCTGCAACCTTGTTATAGTCAATTATTGATTCTAGTTTTTTTGATTAGTTATTCAGTTGGGCAACCCTTTGCAACCCCATGGACTGTAGCCTGCCAGGTTCCTCTGTCCATGGGATTCTCCAGGCAAGAATACTGGAGTGCTTTGCCATTCCTTACTCCAGGGGATCTTCCCACCCCAGGGACTGAACCCAGGTCTTCTGCATTGCAGGCAGATTCTTTATCTTCTGAGCCACCAGGGAAGCCCATAGAAGGGAGAGAACCTAGGAAGAATAAAAGAAAGGCATCTATATATATTTGTGTAAATATTAAGATCTAATTCACATGCTGTACAATTCATCCATTTATAAAAGCCAGAATTTAAAATATATTTACACAATTGTATAGCCATCACCACAGTCAATTTTAGAATGTTTCCATCACCTGGGCCACTTAGCTCTTATCCCCAACCCTCCGATTCTGCAGCATTCCGAGAACATCTGTCTACTTCCTGTCTCACCCATTCTGAATTTTTCATGTAAATAGAATCACATGAGCTGTGGCCTCTGGTGTCTGACTCCTTTCACTTAGCTTAGTGATCTTAGAATTCAACCACATTGCTGCATGTATCAGAATGCATTGTTTTTTTTTTTAGTTTTTAATAATATTCTTTGTGTAGATAAACCACAGTTTGCATATTCAGTTTATCAGTTGACAGGCATTTGAGCTGGTTTCACTTTCTGACTCCTTCAAATAATGCTGCTGTGTATGTGTTTTTGCTTGAACATGTTTTCTGTTCTCTCGGGTTTATACATAGCAGTGAAATTGGGGTCATATAGTAATTCTACATTTGCCTTACTAAATAGTGAGTGGGTAATTACTTACTGACTTTTTAACCACAGGAGGCTGCACTTTTAAAAATCCCCACAAGTAGTGGGAAATCCCACAGAGCCCTGGGGGGCTACAGTCCATGGGGTCGCAAAGAGTAGACATGACTAAACAACAACAACAAGTAGTGTGTGAGGGCTACAGCTTCTCCACATCCTTGACGACACTTGCTGTGTGTTCTTGTGTACTACTGTGTAACAAACTACCATGAGGTTAGTGAGCTGAAGCAGTACAGAGTTCCTGCCTTACTATTCTGGAAGTCAGGAGTTCAAGATGGGTTTCACTTCAGTTTTGGAATATTAATGAAGAATTAGTGGGATGGGTAGATTGAGGTCTTTTTATGAAAGACTTTTAAAACCCAAAGTGAGGAGTTTATAGTCAAACACTGATGTAACCATGGTGGAGCATTTATTTTGCAATAGTAGGCAAAATTGGGGGCTTCTCATATGGCTCAGCTGGTAAAAAATCCACCTGCAATGCAGGAGACACAGGAGATGCAGATTTGATCCCTAGGTTGGGAAAATCCCCTGGAAGAGAAAATGGCAACCCACCCCAGTATTCTTGCCTGGGGAATTCCATGGAGAGAGAAGCCTGGTGGGGCTACAGTCCATAGAGTTGCAAAGTGTTGGACACAACTTAGCAACTAAACAACAACAACTATGTAATTTAAACAAGAGATGGGAATACCAGACCACCTGACCTCCCTCTTAAGAAACCTGTATGCAGGTCAGGAAGCAACAGTTAGAACTGGACACGGAACAACAGACTGGTTCCAAATAGGAAAAGAAATACGTCAAGGCTGTATATTGTCACTCTGCTTATTTACCTTCTATGCAGAGTACATCATGAGAAACGCTGGGCTGGAAGAAACACAAGCTGGAATCAAGATTGCTGGGAGAAATATCAATCACTTCACATATGCAGATGACACCACCTTTATGGCAGAAAGTGAAGAAGAACTAAAGAGCCTCTTGATGAAAGTGAAAGAGGAGAGTGAAAAAGTTGGCTTAAAGCTCAACATTCAGAAAACGAAGATCATGGCATCCNGAGTACGTCAAGGCTGTATATTGTCACCCTGCTTATTTAACTTCTATGCAAAGTACATCATGAAAAACACTGGGCTGGAGGA
The DNA here is from genome assembly GCA_006408695.1 of Aepyceros melampus. Classification (NCBI taxonomy): domain Eukaryota; kingdom Metazoa; phylum Chordata; class Mammalia; order Artiodactyla; family Bovidae; genus Aepyceros; species Aepyceros melampus. The sequence continues at coordinate 419,509 of SJXQ01007592.1, read as the reverse complement.
AGCACAAGCTGGAATCAAGATTGCCGGGAGAAATATAAATAACCTTAGATATGCAGATGACACCACCCTTATGGCAGAAAGTGAAAAGGAGCTAAAAAGTCTCTTGATGAAAGTGAAAGAGGAGAGTGAAAACGTTGGCTTAAAGCTCAACATTCAGAAAACGAAGATCATGGCATCTGGTCCTATCACTTCATGGGAAATAGATGGGGAAACAGTGGAAACAGTGTCAGACTTTATTTTGGGGGGCTCCAAAATCACTGCAGATGGTGACTGCAGCCATGAAATTAAAAGACGCTTACTCCTTGGAAGGAAAGTTATGACCAACCTAGATAGCATATTGAAAAGCAGAGACATTACTTTGCCAACTAAGGTCCGTCTAGTCAAGGCTATGGTTTTTCCAGTAGTCATGTATGGATGTGAGAGTTGGACTGTGAAGAAAGCTGAGTGCCGAAGAATTGATGCTTTTGAACTGTGGTGTTGGAGAAGACTCTTGAGAGTCCCTTGGACTGCAAGGAGATCCAACCAGTCCATTCTGAAGGAGATCAGCCCTGGAATTTCTTTGGAAGGAATGATGCTAAAGCTGAAGCTCCAGTACTTTGGGCACCTCATGCGAAGAGTTGACTCATTGGAAAAGACTGTGATGCTGGGAGGGACTGGGGGCAGGATGAGAAGGGGACGACCAAGGATGAGATGGCTGAATGGCATCACTGACTCGATGGACATGAGTCTGAATGAATTCTGGGAGTTGATGATGGACAGGGAGGCCTGGTGTGCTGCGATTCATGGGGTCACAAAGAGTCAGACATGACTGAGCAACTGAACTGAACTGAACAGAGTAGATCTTAAAAGTTCTCATCACATGAAAAAAAGTGTGTCACTATGTGTGGTGAGGGATGTTAGCTAGACTTATTGCGGTGATCATTTCCCAGTATATGTGTCTATCAAATCATTATGCTGTATACCTGAAACTAATACAATGTATTTTCTTTTTACTTTTATAAATATTTTTCTTAAAGGTTTTTGACGTGGGCTATTTTTAAAGTCTTATTGAATTTGTTAAAATACAGCATTTGTTTTATGTTTTGGTTTTCTGGCTGTGAGACATATGGGATCTTAGTTCCCTGACCAGGGATTGAATCCACATGCCCCTGCCTGTTCTGGAAGGCACAGTCTTAACCACTAGACAACCAAGCAAGTCCCTACAATGCTAATGTCAGTTATAACTGGAGGAGGACAATTTTTTAGTTAAAAAAAGATTGAGATATTTTATATTCTTCTTTTTCATACTAAGTCTTCAAATATCTGCTGTGTACTTCCTTCTTACAGCACATCTCAGCAGGACTAGGCACTTTTCAAGCTCTCGGTAACTAATGGCTGGTGGCTGCCACACTGGACCGCAGAGACCCCAGGCCCATTCAGCTCCACGCAAGGGTCTGGCTGCACTCCCAGCATGCGTGCATGTTGAGGCAGTGGTGAGGGTGTGGACCAGTAAGCTCTGAAAAGAAATCCACGTGATTTGGTGGTTGAAAGGGCACTGGCCTAAGGGCAACCAGCTGCAGAAGGCCGGCCCAGGGCTGGGTGTGGCCACAGCTTTAGAAGCTGATGCAAATGAGTCACCATGGGCTGCAGCCACACCGGGGGACAGAGAGAGCTGGAAAGGCCGAGAAAAGCAACCCAAGGGGCTTGAGGCTGTGTCAGCCCTAAATAAGGCCTGGCCAGCTCGCTGGGCAAGAACAACTTCCAAATGCCAACCAGGGGCTTCTCCTTGAGTTAGAGGGCTCCGCCCTGCAAGTCCTTGAGCTTTGCCAGGGAAGGACACTCCTGGGTTTGCGGCTTTTCCTGAATCTAGACCACCAGCTAGAGCATGAGCCTGCATTGGTTCATTCTGAGCCCAAGCAAACACCGCCAGCTTGAGACAGCAATGTAAAGGGAAGCAGCACTGAAGAGAGGCCACCTCAGGAAGCCTAGTACAAATCCCTGCCCTGTCCCTTCCTAGCATCCAACTCAAGGAAAGTTACTCTCGGAGCCTCCAGTTATAAGGTGGAGGCTAGTGATGCCAACTCTATGCCAACCTCAAAGGGAAGTCGTTGCATTGCAGTAAATGGTTTGTGTCAAGCCCTCCACAAAGCGCCTGGCACATAGGAAGATGCCTGCAGGCCATCTGGAATTGCCAGCATTATCCACTTGACCTTGAAGGTGCAGGCGGTCAACTGGCCGAGAAACAGGAAGAGGAGAGGCCTACTGACGTGCCCACATTCCCACAGCTGACACCTGGCTTCCCTTCTCCACCCGGCACGCCTTCCATGACTAGTTAGAGGACATCTCTGTGAAGTGTGTAAGGTGGGATTCTTCTTGCTTTCGCTTTAGTTTCTCAGTCTTGATGCTGTTTGATTTGGCTTCTAACCAAGAGTCAAGGCAGGGCTTTCAGAAGCTGATATCTCCCTATCTCTTCTTCTGGTCAAGGTCGCTCTCAGAGGGACCCAGACTGCACAGGGGGGCCTGAAGGGACCCAGGGTGCTGGCTGAGAAGCTCAGAAGCCAAGACGGTACAGAGTGCAGCCTCCACGGGGGTGTGGAGTGAGGCCTCAGTCAACAGAAAGGTGGGAAGCGGTGCCACGGTGGGCGTTTACAGGATGCTGGGCCGGGCTGGGCTCCTCAGCACCTTGGTCCAGGAGGCCTTGTGGGCCACAGCTTGTTTTGGGGATCCTGTGAGATTACAGAAGCCCTGCTCTTCCTAACACCCTGTCCAGAGGAGGGCGGGGGCCTCACTTGCAGGGACGGGAAGCAGGCAGGCTGCAGGCAGTGAGGCCACTACAGCAGAGCCTGAGGGGCCTGGACGAAGGTATCTTCCCCATGAATCTGTGTTTGGGAAGCAGCCCGGGAAGTCATCTGGTCCAGACACATTGCTTTGCAGGAGATAAAAGCAGGGCAGAAAGAGGATGAGAAATATATTCAAAGTCACACCGCCAGAGAGCAGCTATTAAAGAAGGTGGTGGGCGGAGGTGCAGAAGGAAGGGGCCAGTCTCGAGGGCCGGGTTGGGGGGTGGGGGTGGGAGCTGGGGCCTGCCTGTGCCACCCGCCCAGGGCAGAGCCCAAGCCTTTGTCCGGCTCATTCAGGACAGCAGGATTGTCATCAGGATGGACATCTGACTGGAGATGATTCTAGGGTATCTCACATGGACCGGGAGGCCAGATCCCACCAGGCAGATTCCAGAGGTCCATCTTCGGTAAAGATAATTCAGTGATTACTAGTTACATCACAGTTAACTTTGAGGAAACAATAGTCTCAAGTGTTCATACAACCCGCTTCCTTGGAGGAGGACTCACATCAGCTGGGGAGGATGGGTTCAGACACATCAGACTGCAGCTGGAGGGACTTCCCTGAGGGCTCAGTGATGAAGAGTCTGCCTGCCATGCAGGAGACCCAGCTTTGATCCCTGGGTCAGGGAGATCCCCTGGAGAAGAGCATGGCTCCCCACTCCAGTATTCTTGCCTAAAGAATTCTGTGGACAGAGGAGCCTGATGGGCTACAGTCCATGGGGTGTGCAAAGAGAGCAACTAACTGGAGGGACTTGCCTGGAACAGGAGGAGACAGTCTTGGATGTCACAGCTGAGGTGCCCAGGGGCCCAAAGAATCAATAATGTGTTCCTCCAGGGCTTCAAGAGAAGGAAATGGCAACCCACTCCAGTATTCTTTGCCTAGAGAATCCTGTGGACGGAGGAGCCTGGTGGGCTGCTGTCCATGAGGTCACATAGAGTCAGACACGACCGAAGTGCCTTAGCAGCAGCAGCAGCAGCCAGGGCTTCAAGGACAGGAGAGGCAGCGGTCTTCAGAGAGAGTCTGAAGGCTGCTGATCTTGGAGTTGATCTATGGCCTCTTAGGGTTTCTCCTTCCTGCAGAATGTTTGTCGAATGGCTGACTGACACAGTTGCTAGAAGACCATCACTAACCCATTCTTCTCATCCAAGATTCACAGAACCGAGGCCAGGGACTGCCACTGGGCAGGCAGGTGCTTTCCAGCTTGGAACCTGCCTGGCACCGGGAGCAGGGAAGTGAGGGGAGCAGTGGGACTCCACAGCCTCCCGCCTCGGCCTGTCCTCTCCACCTGAA
>SJXQ01007592.1:385086-415372 GCA_006408695.1 Aepyceros melampus | reverse complement strand
TGCTAAGTCACTTCAGTCATGTGCAACTCTGTGCGACCCCATAGACGGCAGCCCACCAGACTTCCCCGTCCCTGGGATTCTCCAGGCAAGAACACTGGAGTGGGTTGCCATTTCCTTCTCCAATGCAGGAAAGTGAAAAGTGAAAGAGATGTGTATAAGAGACAGGGGCGGGGGCGGGATGACTCTGAGCGCCTCTCACAGCCGCACAGTGAGAGGGCTAATTAATGCAGCTCACAAGCTCCGAGATCCCTAGATGAGGGCGCTCGCCCAGGGCCACCATTATTAGAGTGATGAGGGCTATCAGTATTTACACTATTGTTATTATGTTTGCTCTCTCAACCCTTAAATCACACTCCATCTCGCGATCGCTTGCATTTTATGTAATTATAGTTTATATAGGTAACAAATGGGTATTTCTGCTAGCCTGGGAGAGAGCCTTTTGCATACATTAATTTGCTTGATTAGTTCCCTATTTGGTAGGCTTTGTTCCCCCAACCCACCCCCAGCACCGCCTTTCCTGCTTCAGGAAAAATTAATGAGTTTTAACACCTTGCAAAAGTGGGCTGCGCCATGGGAATAGTTCCAGTGTACTCTGGGTTTTAAATCCACACATTCAGAGGCTTCCTAAAGGTTAGGCAAAGGTTAACAAACAATTAAGATGTTGAATCAGTGTGCTAAATCTGTTTACCCAATCTTTGCAATCTAAAGGCCATTAGCCATCAGCCTCAACTTTTAGATTGATCTCTCTCTTTCCTAACCTACCCCCATCCTGTCCCCTGGATGATCTGGCTGAAAAGAAGAAGGAGAAAAACAATCTGAATTGAGAGCACTAAATATCTCTGGAAAGTTAGAGTTGTGTTGCTACCTCAGGTTCAAAGCTTTGGGTGTCCTGATAAAATTGATTGAATGAGCCGACATTTTTGAGAAGACAATGCAAGTAGGAGGCGCTTCTGTCTTTTCGACAAAGAGCAGAATGTGAGTTAGTCTTATAAGCGGGCCATGTTGACTTCACGTGTGGCTCACCTCCCTTGTTTACAGAAAGAAGGAGACAGGGGAGAGCACCCACGTTGGGAGACTAATAGGAAAGTGTCCTCCTGACTTTCTGTCCTCTAAGCAGAAAAAATTGCAGAGTAGTTGGAGTCCAGAATTTCCTTTCCTTAGGAAGCAAGAGGAAGAGGATAAGAAATAGCCTAATTTCACAAAGAAACTCATTGCTCTCACATTTGGGAAGCTGTTGGTTTTTAAGATTTTTTTTTTGACGTGTACCATTTTTAAAGTCTTGATTGAATTTGTTACAGTATTACTTCTGTTTTACGCTTTTTGGCCACGAGGCATGTGGGCTCTTAGTTGCCAAGGAGGGACTGAATCTGCATCTCCTGCATTGGAAGATGAAGTCTTAACCACTGGACCACCAGGGACGTCCCTAGGATACTGTTGTTGATGATAACGATATCCATGACATCAATGAAGATAATGACCTTAATCAACAAGATTTATCACTAGAATCCAGGGTCCACGAGGAAAGTCACATATTGTCTATCCCAGCCTGGCCCCTTGAAACAAATTGCTCTGCCCACACTGAGCAACTACCTCCAGCCTCGGCTCAACAGAAACACTCTCCTGTTGACCTAGACCCCCTCGCTTTTGCCTGTTCCCAGCTTCTCTGCTTGCCAATCACCTTGCCCTGCTATCCAGGTCCCCCTTTTCTGGATGATCACTCCTGCACACAGACGACCTGGGGTGCTTTCTTAGACGTGACTTGACATTTGCTCTGGGAATCCAGTCTCTGGGGAGCTGGTGTTGCCAAGGAACCCCAAAGAGAAACATCCAGAGGACACCAAGTACAGCTCTCCCTGTCAACCACCACCTAGCCAGTCCCTTGATCCCCTCCCCCATCCTTCTCCCAACCAGGGAGGCAGAGGCGGCCCACCAAGCCAGGGAGCAGAAGGGCAGAGAGAACAGAGAAGAGGTTGGTCCCACTCTGCACCCTCCACCCGAGCTTAGGGAGGGGAGAAGTCACCAAACGGACAAGAGTTTGCTATGTGCCTGGACTTGACATTTGACTATGTGAAGAAGTGAGACTCTTTGCTCATGCCTAGGAGTAGCCAAAAAGCAAGAGAAAGGGGAAGGGAATTCACAAAGTCAGCGCAAGGGCAGTGAGGGGAGAAGCAAGTTGCTCCCTGCTTGTACCCCGCCACGCCCAGCTCATTCCATCACCTGGTGGCTATATTTTTTTCCATTTTTTATATTGAACTGGCCTGACTTATATAGCGAGTGAAAAATAAACTCTATGCTTTAAAAAGAAAAGAGCTGTGCCCTCTAAATTTCAAAGTGTTAAGATTGATGAGAATGTGTCCAAGAGGAGCCTAGATGAACCGGGAGAGGAAGGAGATGAGGTATGCTCTTGGGACGGGGGAATTAAGTTTCCCCAAGGTCTTGTGTCTTGATAAGACAACAGAATTCAGCAAAAACAAGGCAACTGGCAAGCTCTGGGTGTATGCTAGCCACCCTGAACCACAGGATCCAGGTGTGTGTGATCAGAATAGCCAGTATTTTAAAATATTAAAATATTCTTCCAGCATAAACACAAGCTTTCTGGCAAATCCTGCTCCCAGCTTCCTTGGGAGAGAGCTCTCAGGGAGAGAGCTCTCAAAGAGAGAACTCCCTGAAAGACCTCTTCATGGATCCCAAAACACCCAGGTCTTCTGACTGTGAGTCAAAGTCTCCAAGGCCACGTTTCATGTCCAAAAAAAGAAAACAGTTTCATTGTGTAAAGAAATGCCAGGCTGATAATAAGGAGGGAAAGAAAAAAGAAAAAGATGAGCTATTCCATGCCCTCTATGTCATTCAAGTGTTTTATGCATCGATTTTATCCTTAAAAATAGAGGAGGGAATTAGGTTATGTTTGGGGGAAACCACTGAAACCATAGATCTGGCTTGCCCAGCGGCCGGCCTCCGATGAAGTGTGTGTATTGATTGACGAGGCAGCAGATGGAGGAAAAAGTACTGTGAACACTGATCAAGGCCACTGGGTCTGCAGAGGTGGCCCGTGGCTCTCAGCACACATGTACCCCAGGACCATTCACGCAGCCGTGGTCCTTGGGAAGAGCAGACTGGCTCCAAGCCACTGGGGCCTGGTGGGTGGAACCCACTCAGCCCCACTCCTGCCTGAGAAACAGACATCTCCATGAGCTTGATTGTGGGGGCAGGGTGGGGGTGCACGCCGTGGACCTCTGCCCCACTTCTCAGCCTGCAAGTCCAATTCAGGAGACAGTCCTCCTTGTTAGATGTGGCTGGTTCAACCTGACCTCCTTCCATCCTAGATGTTCCTCTCTGCCTGGGAGAAGAAGAGAGGGAGAGTTTCTGCAAAGATGAAGCTTCCCATTCATAAGCAGAAACAAGCATTTCAGCCTCCCGCAGCCCCAGCTGGTACGTGGACGAGGGTGGGGAGATCACCTGCAAGGAGATGGGGAAAGTGCCACCACCCCTAAGCCAAGAACCACTGGTCTGCCGCCAGACCCTGCCTGTCCTGAGAGAGGCGCAGGCTCAGCTTGCCCACTGCAGCTTCCCTGGCAGAAGGGAGGTGTCCAGGCCCCCGTCGGATGGGGCTGCACTCACTGCTGTCCACCAGCATCCAGCCACTCTTCAGGGGCGTGCTCCCAAGCCTGAACCGGGGGGTGCTGGTGTGCCTTTACTACCCTCTCCTTCCCTTTCCCTGGGGCTGGAACCAGGGCAGCCAGCCTCAAGCCTGTAGCCAGCACCAAGGCCTGATGGCAGGAACCCGGGTCCCTCTGAGTGTGTGGGAGGGCTCACCTCCAACTGGGGCATCATAGGAAACTCCTGTCTTATACGAGCACTCAGTTACCACTGGATCTACTGGTCAGAGCAGCCAAGCCTCGCTCCTCACCGATACACCCCTCAAGTCGACCACCACCCAAGCCTGCTGCAGCCTCGCTGCCTCCATAAATCCTGGGAGAACAGGCAAGAGAAAGGGCTTCAGGAGACGAAAACCACAGCACAGGGGCGCGTTCTTTCTGAGATGCAACCTAAGCGAGACCCGGGGCGAAGGCTCAAACTCTAAACCCCTCTTCTTTCCGCTCAGTTCTTAATTATAAGCCCATTTGTGAGCCGAGCCCTGTCATTCCATCTCCCTTAATGGCTGGTGTCTATTCTGGGCCTCCCTCCACCCCACTATCTTTTGCAATATTCAGGAACTCGGGCGATGAAGGGGCCCGGCCGCTCCCTCACTGCCTGCCTTCTCCATCTTTCTAAATATTTCAGTTGTTCCCCATCCTTATTTTTGCATTTCGATTTCCTGCAGTACAGGACATTTATCTTGGTCACTCAATCAAGTTTTGCCCGACTTCCCTCCCTTATCTTTCCTGCTCCAGGCTGACTGAAAATACCTACATTATCTTTGTAGCCGAGGTGCCAAATGGAGGGAAATCTGCAGACGGTCTTGATAGAGACGTCTGGGGAACCTGTCAGAGGACAAGGACACAGTGACCTCCACAGGGACTTGGTCTCAAGGTCAACCGCCCAGCTCAGGCCTCTCACAGAGGCGTTGGTGAGGACCACCCCCTCCTCTGTGGTCTGGTTCAGACCAAGCTCCCACTGGGGCTTTGTCCTCCCCTGGAGTGGGTTCACAGATGCCCTCACCCCCCTTCCCTGGCCCTTGATGGCCTTGACCACTGAGTTCCTGAGCCCCAGATGCCCAACACCAAGCCACCATTTTCCACATTAATGGGATATGAGCAGATCTCTCCCAATGGGATCCTAAAACCACGATTTGAGAGAGCAGGTCCGTCTCTGCCCATCTGGAATGCTGAGGCTTTTGAACTGAAGAATCTCTGCTATGACGAGGCCGGTGCCCCCCAGGGAGACCAGAGCCTGGAGACAATGGCAAAGATCTGTCCTCTTAAAGGACCCACACCACACCTCTGTGGGGCAGGCCGGACCGAACCACCCTAAGCCCCACAGGTTTGGTGACAGATGGACTTCGAGTGTTGCTAGTATGATGGAAAGTGCAAGCATGTGCCTCAGGTGGGCCTCAGGCCGAATCAGCTCAGACTTAACTTCCACCAAATGGTACCTTCTCCTTTGCATGCTGGACGGTGGGAGGGAGAGAGGGTGTGGGCCATCGTCAAGCAGTCTTATTGATGGTTGATCAACCCACATGAATCCAGAACACATAACAATGGTCCTTTGTTTCAGATTCGTGGGGTACCATCTAACGTGTTAGGATGCACAGATAATTTGGTATCCAGCTCCTCAAAGGACGCAAGGCCTCCAGCCCCAGCTCTTGGCTTTGTGGGGACACCTCTCTCAAAGCTGGTAAGGAAAACCCTTTCATTGCCCTTGAGGCTCTTTCTTCTCCCTTTAGTCCATTCCCCTCCCCTTCCCTCTGGGTTCCACTGTGTTCAACCCCTGGCACGTGTTTCTGACCCCGGGGCCCCCTGCATGTGATGACGCTGGGACTGGGAGACAGGGTACAAGACACGAGCCTGGATCCTGGCAGACACTCTGCTTAGCGAACCTCTTGTGTTACAAGAGCAGCTCTGGTTTCTTCTCTGAGGCTTTAACACCTAGGAACTGCATTTATCTTCCTGTAAGACCTGATCAATGTGGCCTAAACAAGATAGAGATTTATATTTCTTTCATGTCGTAAAAAAAAAAATTTAAAAAACGAGGCAGGCCAGAGCTGATCTGGTAGATTCCAGGCTCCTTCTAGGCTTCTGTTTCACCACCCTCAGCACGTGGCTTCCCAAGGCAGCTTCACTGCGGCTGCCACAGCTCCAGGCAACCTGCTGGCATTCCAGCAGCAGGAAAGAGAAATAGCCAAAGAGGCTCCACTGACATCTCATTGACGACACGAAGCTGTGAGGGAGACTAGAAACTCGTTCGTCAGCTGGACACTTTGCCCAGGACTCTGACCCTAAGGGAGAGCAGAATGGAGAGAGAGGAGAGGGTCTCCCACAGCAGTGACCAGAGCTGAGTCAACAGAAGAGAGGCTGGAGTCAGACGCCACAGGCTCAGATGCTGCAACAGCCTCAGCAAGCCTCACGTCTCTGTCTTTCTCTGTCCCCACGTATGGGGCTTCCCAGGTGGTTCAGAGGTTAAAGAATCCATCTGCCAATGCAGCAGATGCAGGAGACACAGGTTCAATCCCTGGGTCGGGAAGATCCCCTGGAAAAGCAAACGGCAACCCTCTCCAGTATTCTTGCCTGGAATATCCCATGGACAGAGGAGCCTAGGGCGTCTACAGTCTCCGGGGTCCTCATGTACATAACAGTATGGGAGTTTCATATACATGCATACCCAATATATTAATTATATACATACTATTATATACATATATGTACATATGTATACACATATATATACATTATATACGTATATAGCATATACATACTGCTGCTGCTGCTGCTAAGTCACTTCAGTCGTGTCCAACTCTGTGCGACCCCATAGACGGCAGCCACCAGGCTCCCCCGTCCCTGGGATTCTCCAGGCAAGAACACTGGAGTGGGTTGCCATTTCCTTCTCCAATGCATGAAAGTGAAAAGTGAAAGGGAAGTCGCTCAGTCGTGTCCGACTCTTAGCGACCCCATGGACTGCAGCCTACCAGGCTCCTCCACCCATGGGATTTTCCAGGCAAGAGTACTGGAGTGGGGTGCCATGGCCTTCTCCATATACATACGAATACACATAATACTATATACATACATACATAATACATACATACTATGGGAGTAACCATAGTATGTGAGCAATGCTATGATTGTTTCTTCCTGGGAATCCATAGTGCTCTGGTGCATGGGAAGTGCTGGTCGTTATTATTCCTCGACCTGTAGTTATCTTACTGACTCTGGCTGTTACCTTTCCTGGTATGAACCTTGCCTGTCCGACCACAGAGAAGGATCTGTGCTTGGGGTCTGCTGAGAGTGAGTGGGTAGAGGGAGTAGGGCATCTCTTCAGCTTCTCACTTCCAGGGTGGAAGGAACTCAAGGCACCTTGGGCGTCCCTTCACCTGCCTCTCCCTCTTCCCACTAGCAGAGCAGGGAACACAAGGAAGTCAGAAAGAAGGATTTCTCCTGTTCTACCCATCTCAAGCCTCCCACACAGTCAGAGTCAAGCCCCTAGTTGTGCACAAGCCCATTCTGGGGGCTTGGGGCATCCCTCGACCCTCACTCCAGGGAAATTACAGTCTAGAACAGGGCTCAGCAAACTAGAGTCTGTTAGCCAAATCTAGTCTGAAAGCTGAGGCTTTGTTTTTTTTTTTTTAATTTTTAACATTTTTTTAATGTGGACCATTTTTAATGTCTTTATTGCTCCATACTGCTTCTGCTGTTTATATTTGTTCTGATTTTTCAGCCATGAGGCACATGGGATCTGAGCTCCCAACTAGGAATAAAACCTGCACCCTGCCCTGGAGGATGAAGTCTTAACCACTGGACCACCGTGGAGGTCCCTGGACAGCTGTTTTGATAAATAAAGCTTTATTGGCACACAGCCGACATTGCACCTCATCTTTCCTATCATCTGTGGCTGCTACTGCATTACGACAGCAGAGCTGAATAGCTGCAACAGACACACGCAGCCCACAAGTCTAAAGTTCTTACTATCTGACCCCTTCCAGAAAAAGCTTTCCAATCTCTCTCCTACAAGGAGGAAAGAAACATATTTGTAAAGATACCATCAGGTGTATGTAATGAAATATACATCGAATCAATGTTTGTAAAGATACAGAAATGGGCCTGGAAAACTCAAAGCCGACAGCTAGAACTCAGCATCGACATGCAGATGAGGGTAAGAGCAGACTGCGGATGTGGTCCAAGACAAAGTTGGTCTGATCTGTAACATTTTGTTTGAAGAGGAGAATAGATTTCAGCAGTTAAAAAAGAGTACATTGATTGCTGGAAAGGGTGTGCCATGTTTAACACTCAGAGACTCCTAATAAAGTATAAATTAATATAACATTTTTGGAAAGCAATTTGGCAAAATATATCAAGAGCCTTAAACATGTTTGTACTCTTGGCCTATAATTTCACCTCTGGGAATCCATCCTAAGGCTGTAAATTAAAATGTCGAAACTCTTTATGCACAAATATGTCCATTGTGAGATGACTTACAGTAGCAAAAGGCTAGAACCAGTTAGATAGTCCATCATATCACAGTTAAATAAATTATGATGCAGTCATTTGATAGAATATTGTATAGTAATTAAAATGATGTTCACAAAGAGTTTATAAGTAACTTGGAGAAATGTGAAGGTAATAAACAGGACACAAACTTAAGTATAGTTTCATCACTGCTACTGCTGCTGCTGCTGCTAAGCCGCTTCAGTCGTGTCCGACTCTGTGTGACCCCATAGACGGCAGCTCACCAGGCTCCCCCGTCCCTGGGATTTTCCAGGCAAGAACACTGGAGTGGGTTGCCATTTCCTTCTCCAAAGCATGAAAGTGAAAAGTGAAAGTGAAGTCGCTCAGTCGTGTCCAACTCCTAGCAACCCCATGGACTGCAGCCTACCAGGCTCCTTCATCCATGGGATTTTCCAGGCAAGAGTACTGGAGTGGGGTGCCATTGCCTTCTCCAAGTTTCATCACAGCTGTATTTTTAAAAATTACCATTGCCACCTGGGCAGCCCCAAATGTCAGAGATGTTATCTTTGGAGGGGTGGATAACACATGTCTCTTGTCTTTATGCTCACATATGTATCTTTTTTCTCACACCATGTTGGGTTTTGATTTCATAACAGGGAACATGTATACCACCTTAAAGTACTGGGGCTTTTGAAAGTTTCCTTGTGAGCCAAGCAGATCAGAGAGAGGTTCCAGGGGAACGAGAGGAAGAGGTAGGAGTTAACCACCTCATGTCTGTGGAGTCTGAGAGCAGAGGAAAGGGAGAGATTTACACTCCACTCTGCAAACGGACAGGTCAGAAGCATGGTCTGTGGACACAGCTCAACCCGATGCCAGCCTCTTCTCTGCTGAGGACCAGGGTTGGGGGGGTGGGAGTGTTGAAGGGTTGGCCTCTTCCCACTCCAGGAACTGGAGTCAAGCTATCACAAGGCCTCCCTGGGTACCAGCAGAGAGGGAGGCGGAGGATGGACAGGAAGCCTGGGGTGGGGGTGGGGAAGGTCCATTCATTTTCCCTCAAGGGGCATCTATGAGGCTCAGAGATCCCTGCCTTCTGGATGTTTTTCTCTGACTCAGACCTTCTACCCAGTTCTGAGACTTGGCCCCCCCAGCAAGGCACCCTCCTGCTGGAATTCTGTTTTCTCCTAATGTAACTACATATGTTTAGGCCTCTCTGTCCTCACTCTAAAAAAAGACAGGAAAATAATACTAAAGCTGAGTCCTCAGTCCATGCAGGCTTTCAGGAGAGCTCCAAGGGACCAGGCCTTCTTGAAGGCAGGAAATTAGGCACCCATACAGGAAACCCCCCAGAAAACATCTAAACCTGGGTCCCTCCAGCAAATTACAGTCCTCCCACCTTGTAGTCAGACGGAACAGGCCTCCAAGCTTGCTTTCCCTAATTCAGCTTCATGACCTTGGGCAAGAGAGCTACCCTCTCTGGGCCCCCATTGTTTTGCCTGTAGATTAGGGAGGGAATGAGATTCCAACAACACAAATAATTTTTAAGGTGCTCCAGGCAGTGGCTGGCATATCGTGTGTGCTCATGAAAGATCACTCTTTTTAAAATTTTTTAATGCATGTATGAGTTTTTGGCTGCGCTGGATCTCCATTGCTGTGCGGGCTTTTCTCTAGCTGGGGCAAGTGGGGCCTACTCTACAGCTGCTGTTCAAGGGCTCTTGTTGTGGTGACTTCTCTTGGTTTTGAGCACGGGTTCTAGGGCAAGCAGGCTTCAGTAGCAGCGGACTCTGGGCTCCAGAGCACAGGCTCAATTGTTATGGTCACAGGCTTAGTTGCTCCACGGCGTGTGGTATCTTCCCAGATCAGGGATCAAACCCATGTCTCTTGCATTGGTAGCGGGTTCTTTACCATTGAATCACTGTTACTGTTAAGTCACTTCAGTCGTGTCTGACTCTGTGCAACCCCATAGGTGGCAGCCCACCGGGCTCCCCGTCCCTGGGATTCTCCAGGCAAGAACACTGGAGTGGGTTGCCATTTCCTTCTCCAATGCATGAAAGTGAAATCACTCAGTCGTGTCCAACTCCTGGCAACCCCATGGACTGCAGCCTACCAGGCTCCTCTGTCCATGGGATTCTCCAGGCAAGTGTACTGGAGTGGGGTGCCATTGCCTTCTCCAATTGAATCACTAGGGAAGCCCAAAAGATCACTCTTAATTAGCAAGTTACATTTTCTGGGTACTCTGAAGATATAAGAGGGCAGGGCCCTGAACTTGGGTACTAACCTATTGTAAAAGGATGGTTAGCCCTACACTTCTTCCAAAGCAAAAAATAATCAATCAATTTGCTTAATTCCCTTGTAGTTCAAATGGTAAAGAATCTGCCTGCAATGCAGGAGACCTCAGTTCAATCCCTGAGTCGGGAAGATCCCCTGGAGAACAGAATTGCAACCCTCTCCAGTATTCTTCAGAGAAGGCAATGGCACCCCACTCCAGTACTCTTGCCTGGAAAATCCCATGGATGGAGGAGCCTGGTAGACTGCAGTCCATGGGGTCTCGAAGAGTCGGACACAACTGAGCGATTTCACTTTCACTTTTCACTTTCCTGCATTGGAGAAGGAAATGGCAACCCACTCCAGTGTACTTGCCTGGAGAATCCCATGGACGGGGGAGCCTGGTGGGCTGCCGTGTATGGGGTTGCATAGAGTTGGACATGACTGAAGCAACTTAGCAGCCAGTATTCTTGCCTAGAGAATTCCATGGACACACCATGGGGTCGCAAAGAGTTGGACACTACTGAGCAACTAACACGCACATATCCAACGTACTCAGCCTTCAAGAAGCAAACTCAAATAATTACAGGCCTCCACCTCATCTCCCATCTCCTCCCCCAACACGACCCCCCAGCCCTACCTCTGCCCCAACACAGTGTTTCCTGGGCACAAGGGCATGAAGCTCCCTCTCTCCCCTGCACCAGGAGAGCAATTACCATCAGAGCCTTTCATCCGGTAATTAACACGGAGGGACCCGTGACATCTCTGCCACTGTGCTGGAGGTGCTGCTCTCCACGTTCCCTGGCCCTACACCGCCCCTAGGTAGGCACCTCCTCTATTCAACTAGACTACAAGCCCCTCGAGGACGAGGCTGCCTCCTCTACTTCTTCCTCTGTTTCTCTCTTCCATCGTCAGTTGACACTTACCTGTCGCACGTTGGATTTTCATATTTCTCTAGGTCCTGCCTACAGAAAGTGCCGCTCTACTTGGCTGGTGCAGGGTAGAATATTTGTAGCTCAAAACACGTCAGGACAGCTCTGTGACAGGCTGCTTCCACAGGGGAAATGCAAGCAATCTGCATTCTCTGATTCTGAGCAGAAGGTGGGGGTGAGGGCATGGGGGGTACAAAGCCAGTGCTGCTATATCAAGGGTTCGATGTGCGTCTGGGGTGATGCCAGGATATGGGTGGCTTCTTGCACCCACAGCTGCTTCTGGGGGTCCTATGTCCCAGGGAAGCTGGACTTAATCAGTAAGGGTAGGGGCAAAGGGGCCATGCAGTCAAGCCAAATCTGGAATCATTTATAAAAGGGACCATCAGGGCCCTGCTCCTCCTCCCTCTCATCTCTGCTCCCAGGCCTGGGCCTGTGGGTCCCGGAGGGTGCTAAGGAGTGCACCCCAGCAGGAGCAGCTGTGTCCCGCCTCCCTCCGCGGCTGGGGCACCTCTGGTCAGGGCAGGAGCTGTCACATGCAGCTGACGGCTGCCAGGGCGCCAGGGCTCAAGCGCCCACCACATGGCTTCCTTTCTGATCCAGGCCCTCCCCTGGGCTGGCGTCCCCCCACCACCAGAGCAGCAAATGGTCAGCAGGGTCCTCGGAGAGGGAGCAGAGGGGGGCAGGGAAGGGCTAACAGCACCTGCTCCCTGGTCACCCTCCTTCCCTTCTTCAAAGTCACAGGACGGTGCCTCCCTTTCTTTGTTGCAATCCTGCAAATAGGCAGACCAGCCATGCTGGTTGTTGGGAACTCGGAAAGGAACCTGGGAAAGAAACGGTTGAGTGCCAGCCAGGCACCACTGGAACCCCACCCCAGGGCGGTCTAAACACCCTCTAGCTGGACCCCAGGGCAGAGCTGAGGGCCTCTGTGTGCTGGTCCCCTCCCCTCCGCCCAGCCAAGGGCCGGCATCTCCCACCTTCATCCCACTGATGCCCCTTCACCGGGCAGAAGTTTTCCCTCAAACCTCCACAAAGAGGTTCTTCCTGGTCCTGTGACATGGCTAATAGCTGCGGCCGGCCGTGAGCTCTGAAGGGGGAAGGAGCCGCGGAGGAGGAAAGCCGGCTGGCGGGGGGCGGTGGGTGAGGGAGACCTCTTTTCCTCTCCAGCAGCATCTCCAGCCGCCTGGACGAGTGGTCCAGACTCTCGCGACGGGAGAGCGCCCCCTGCTGCCCGAGCCCGGCTGGTGTCGCACAGCCCGGACACCTGCAGCGCATCATCCGGGAGCCGGTCATCCAGGGAGCCCTAGGGCGGGACCGACTGCAGGAGGCGGATGCCGGCTCTCTGTCCCGACGTCCGCCTGGAGTGGCCAAGGACCGGACCAGCCCCATCTGGGCGGCGGTTCTCTAGCATAGCGTGGTTGAGTACGGGATCTGGTTCAGAACACAACTCACTGCTTGCCGACCGCGGACACGCGGTTTAACCTCTAAAGTTCCAGTTTCTCCATGAGAAACTGGAAGAAGATCCGGATTTCTTCTGAGATCGTTAATAGTATGTATATCACAGAGATGCTTTAAGGAGATAATTAATGTAAAACACAGAGTGAGCTCTCATTAACAGTAACTATTATTACCGATTCCGCTGACACCTCTACAACTATGTGATAAGACACGAACTGACAAGATCTCATGGACCAAAAGCCGGGGGATCTGATTTTTTTCAAAGCATTTTCATCATTAAATGGATCTGATCTAGCTCCATGGGCATATCTGAGGGGAACAACTTTGCCTAAAGGGGAAATAAATGCCAGAGACATTCACAGAAACATGAACCACAAACAATTACTAAACACATTGATCCCGCTCCAAGCTGTGCAATAAAGAAAAAGGGAAAAAGTCATGTCTGCGGAGACTCTGGCCTGCATTGTCAATTTCTTCCACTTGGCTGGATTATATCCACCAACTACAAATGTGTTGAAACATCTCCCATAGCGGGAGAAAACAAAAAACAAAAAAAACAAAACCCTGACTCCGCATCTCCCCAGGCTAGCTCCCTCCCCAGCTTTTTCTTTCTTACAGACTTACATATTTTACTGACTCTGCTTCCTCTCCTTCTGTTAGCTCTTGAACCCACTCAGTCAGGAGTTGTGCCCGCCATTCACTTCACTTTACCTGCCCTTGTCCTGGGACCAGTGACCCTCATACAGCCCAGCCAGTACTGGTCCATCGTCAGGCCTCGTCACTCCGCCCATTAGCAACGTTCCCATGGTGGATGGACCACCCCCTCCCCCTTGAAACGCTTCCTTCCTTCCACCACCCCCGGTTCTCCTGCCTCCCTGCACAGTTCTCAGTCACCCTTAGCCAGATGCCCATCTTCTCAGCCTCTAAATGTCAGAAGGCCCTGGACTCAGTGTTTTTATCTACGCTGACTCTCTAGTGGACCACTACCAGCCCCGTGCTTTAACTCCTACCCTCCGGCGATGCCCCCATTCATGTCCCCTCTCCCTGAACTCCACACACCAGCAACCTCTTCACTGTCTCCACCTGGTGATCCTGTCGTCATCTAATGTGTCACTTCCAGATGGAACTTCTGAGCCTCTCTTCTCTCTCTTTCCCTCTTCTCCCTTTTCCATCTGAAGAAATGCCAACTTCACGCTTCTAGATGCTCAAGAAAAACACCGTGACCACTCTTACTGCCTCTGTTTCTTTCATTCCCTAAATCAGTCCATCAGCAAATCTAATCTGCTCTACCTCCAAAATGTGTCAAAGTCTGACTGCTTCTTGAATTCTCTGCGGCTACCTCTGGTCCGACCCGATGATTTCCTGCCTGGCCTCCCAGTTTCCATTCCAAATCTTTCCACATAGCAGCGGACAGAGTCTCTGATGGCAGAAGTGAAGTCATGTCAGTCCTTTGCTGAAAATTCTCCAAAGGTCTCCCTCCTCACCAAGAATAGAATATAGTGGTCTCCAGGGCCGCACACGATCGTGCCCCAGGCTTCTCATTTGAGTCCCTCTCCTACCCCTGTTCACTGCACTGAGCCACACTGGCCTCCTGGTTATTGCAGGAGTGAGGTGAGTGTGGCTCTGCCTCAGGGCCTTTGCACTTACTGTTCTCGCTCCCTGGTTCTTACCACAGACCACTTCCCTCACTCTTTCAATCTCTGCTCATCTTAGCAGAGAGCCTTTCCCTGATGACTCTAAGTAAGACAGAAACCCCACCAACCTCTTCCTCCTTACTATGACGTATTTTCATTGCATTTATAACCACTTGACTTATGAATTTGATAGCTATACTTTGTATTTCCTCCAAGCAGATGCTTGCTCCAAGGAGTAAGGACTTTGTTTTGTTCACTGCTATATCTCCACTTCCTAACACACTGGCCAGCACAGAATCTCTGCTCAGTAAATACCTGTTGACTGCAGAAATGAATTCATCCACATGAGTCTCCTCTCCCTGTGATCAAGAAGCAAAAGACCCGAAGTTAACCTCAGCTCTGATTCCAGAGATGGGTTCACAGCCCTGGGTTTTGCCTTTAACCAGTAACCTGCTAGACAGGCCTTTATCTTGAACAGGAGCAATAAGGCCTCACTCTTCTCAGTCTCAAAAGTATTGATTGGATGAAGCACAAGCTGGAATCAAGATTGCCAGGAGAAATATCAATAACCTCAGATATGCAGATGACACCACCCTTATGGCAGAAAGCAAAGAAGGTGAAAGTGAAAGAGGAGAGTGAAAAAGTTGGCTTAAAACTCAACATTCAGAAAACTAAGACCGTGGCATCCAATCCCATCACTTCATGGCAAATAAATGGGGAAACAATGGAAACAATGACAGATTTTACTTTTGGGGGCTCCAAAATCACTGCAGATGGTGATTGCAGTCATGAAATTAAAAAACACTTGCTCCTTAGAAGAAAAACTATGACCAACCTACATTATTTACCAACAAAGGTCCGTCTAATCAAAGCTATGGCTTTTCCAGTAGTCATGTATGGATGTGAGAGTTGGACTATAAAGAAAGCTGAGCGCCAAAGAATTGCTGCTTTTGAACTGTGTGTTGGAGAAGACTCTTGAGAGTCCCTTGGACTGCAAGGAGATCCAACCAGTCCATCCTAAAGGAAATGAGTCCTGAATATTCATTGGAAGGACTGATGCTGAAGCTGAAACTCCAATACTTTGGCCACCTGATGCGAAGAGCTGACTCATCGGAAAAGACCCTGATGCTGGGAAAGATTGAAGGTGGGAGGAGAAGGGGACGACAGAGGATGCAATGGTTGGATGTTGTCACCCACTCAATGGACATGAGTTTGAGCAAGCTCTGGGAGTTGATGATGGACAGGGAAGTTGGGCATGCTGCAGTCCATGGGGTTGCAAAGAGTTGGACACAACTGAACAACTGAACTGAAAATTCTAAGACAATATGTCCTTTTTCACTTCTGGGTTGGCCAGTTAGACTTCTTTTTTTTTTTTCCATTATAAGAACAGAGACAAACTTGGGAAATAATCCACCTGATTTTCTTCTGCTATATCACACCTTCAGTCTGTATCATTCACTGTTCCAACAATACAGTCAAAGAAATGAACATTTTGGGTAACACCAACTGGCTTGCCTTCTTTGGCTTCAAATGTAAGTTCTTCTCCTTGGCTTTGACCTTATTCTTTCATTCAAGAAACATTTGGCCATATAGACAACTGCATAAAAGATCATTTCCATTAATGGGAAACATCAATATAGGTTTCCCTTCCTTCCTTACAAGGTACAAGAAAGCCCAGAGAAAGATGACTGGAGTGATATATTAATAAAAGGGGGATCAGGGCACTTCCCTGTGGTCTAGTTTCTAGCACTCCATGCTCCCAGGACAGGGGGCCTGGGTCCAATCACTGGTGGGGGAACCCGCTCTCACATGCTGTGACGAAAGATCCCTCATGCCGCAACTAAGATCCGGTGCAGCCAAAGAAATAAATAAAAACAAGAAAAAAAAAAACTCATTGAAACACATTTTGAAAGGTAGATTTGGGTGGAGTGGGTACTGAAGGCAGCTCATCAATTGGGAAATTAATGCAATAGTCCAGGCAAGCCCAGGCAGAGCAGTGGTGGGCAGCGGGGCTGCTGCTGGGGGATGGGCTGGACAGAAGAGAGACCCCAGGGGTGATGGGAAGGGAGAGAGAGGCACGGGTCCAGGGAGGCTCTCAGACTTGGGAGCGGGATGACTGCACACCCAGGAAGATCGTTTGCCAGCCCTTCCTCCTCTTCCTCCTACGCCTTCGGGCTCTCTTTAATTGTCTTCAGTGTGTGCACAGACCGAAGCGACCAGCCTCATCTCACACCCGTTCTGTGCCTCAGCTTCCTCATCCGACAGTGAGGGCAACAACAGTCATCTCCACATAAGATTTTAGTGAAGAATAAACAACTGATTCACAAAAGGACTTTGCACAGGACCTGGGGCATAATGAGCACTCAGAGAGCGTGAGCATCGCTCACCACCATTCCTTATCATCGCCATCGTCACCGCCGGCAGCAGCACCATCACTTATTGCCCAGCCTCCTACCCTGAGTCCCTGTGTTCTCGCCTATCCCAAGGAGCCTTCTCGAGACCACTGCACAGCCTCACATCTTTTTCCGGCTTCAATTTTCCGGTATTTTCAAGACACCCAAATATCTGCCCTGGAGGAAACTTTTGCGACAAGACGCTCTCTCATTCTCAAAGTGAGCTGATTGAAAACCGAGGCTGGCTCCCTCGGGCCGAGGCCTTCCCTCCCTCTGCAGCCAGGGCCCCTCTCCTCCCCCGGGCAGAAGCTTCATCCGCCAGGCAGGCGGGCGCTGCCAACCGCCTGACGGCTCTGGGGGAAGCCTGCCTGTTCCTCCTTCCGCTCTCTAAACGCTCACAGATGTCCGTCTGCTTTCTTCTGTTGTGTGCCTTCCAAAAGGCGGGGGAAGATCAGACACTTGTAAATATTTCAGTCCCGCTTTTTCTTTCTCTCTTACTATCAAAAGAAGTAGGAGGTGGTGAGAGGATGTTTTTCTCCTTCCGGGTGGAGTTGAAGTTGGCAAAACCTGAAAACAACTTCATTTCCTCTCCTTGGGGAATAGGGTTGGTGATTAGCTGACCAGGGAATTACAGTGAACTCTTAACCCCTTGTTCCTGCTCCATAGACTCTTGAGAAGCATTAAAAGAAACTTAAACTAGAGAGTCACCAGCATGGACGCAGACTGAAGTAAGGACAGAGCAGGGTCCAGCGTGGGCAGTTGGCCTCTGAATTGTTGCAGCAACCTTAGATAAGGGAATCGCTTCCCAGGAGGAAAGGATAGAATGACCACTAGCAGCCTAAGATGAGACTGGGAGAAGGCTAAGGACAGGTTACAAGCATGTATGTTAAATACCACAATAGCATTTTTCAGAAAGAACCAGAAGGCTTAAAATAGGCAGGAATATTGTCACAGGTGTCAGAACCTTCAAAGTTTATATCTGAGCAGTAAAATATTTATTCTAGAAGGTGAGGTATATGGGACAAAGTCACTCCAAATTGAAAGACTCAAATCAGGACTCCTGTGGGAGTGTAAATTCATGCAAAATCTTTGAAAAGCAAATTGGCTAAATGAGTCAAGAGCCATAAAAATACCCATCATCTTTGACTCAGAAATCCTGTTTCTGGGGTTGGATCCTAAGGCAATCGCTCCAAAAAGAGAGGAAAAAAAAGATGTTTGCTATGGTGTTATTTATAATAGCAGAAACAAAACAGCAAAAATGGAAGCAGCCCATCTGCCCATTTATAGGGAAAGAGAAAAATCTTCTGGGGGAGCCATCTGGCAGCATGCCTCTTATGAAGAGCACGTGACCACATGGAGGCATTTTATCACAAGGTTGGAAATGACAGTTACATAGAAAACTGTGTAGACTAGACTTCCAATCGTCATCACAAAATGATGGGGACTATGGACTTAAAAAAAAAAAACAACTACTAAAATAAAATAGACAAAAACACATATTTATGCTTGTGACTGGGTGATGGGGCTAGATCTTTTTCCCTCTATATTTCAGTCTTTTTTTTTCTCTCCCAAGAGTTTTTAAAGGAGTGTTTCACTTTTAAAACGGAAAATATCGTTATTAGCCTTCAAGGTAGAAACCCACCAAGAGTTGTTGCGTTAATATCTAGATGAAAAGTTTTACAGGGAGGCCATCTTCCCAGAATTCTTTTCATTCCGTTGTTAGTGGTGTTAAAATTCTGCTCCTCTGAGCATAGTCATGCATCTCTGCTCCCTCAAAATGCCCACATTCCCTTAGCTTCCACCCCAAGCAGAGAAAATATTGGGAGGGACAGGAGCAATTATGGTGTATACAGTGAAATATAGACTTGGTTACACAGGAAGTTAAGATACAATCTTCCTCTGGGTGACCTGATTTGCTTGAAACACTGCATTCTCCTGGTCAGATCTAGATGATCTGACCTTCCAGCCTTCTGTGTTTGGGGCCAGCATCTTGCAGAATGCAGATAAGGAGGGGGGGAACAGCAGAAATGGAGAAGCAGGAGGGTCTGAGTACGATAAATCCTTCTCCCCAGGCCTGCAGAAACAGTCCAAGACTATAGGCTGGGAGCGTCAGGAGCCTGGGCTGGGTCCCCAACACCCGGCAGTCCCCTCCCTGCAGCTGCTGCAGAAAAGAGACACACAGGCAGGTAGGGAAGTCTGGGACTCGCCACCTTGGATCCTGAAGACCCCAGGCTGCTGGCAGGGAATCCCTAGGCGGGTATGAGACAGGGAGCCCCAGCACGCTGCATGAGCCCCTGCGCGAGGTCCTGTTTCGAAGGGCTGAAGCCCTCGGTCAAAGGATCATCAGGTCACCCCGCGTGAGTGAACTCCAGGGACAGGGGATTGTTGCTTGAAGGATATATTTTGCCTCCTACTTGAGATAAACTGCAAGACTTGCCTCTTAATTATGACTGTCCTATTTATGAAAGTGAAAGGGACCTGTTAATAAACGCATAAGGCAACAAACGAAAAGGGTGCCATCCCTCAAAAGGCCCTCACTTTGTCAGAGTCACCCCTGATCTGCAGCTTCCACATGACTTGAATGGTTCCATGTCTCTGAACTCTCTGACTTTCTCCTCATCCATACCCCTCTCAACCTGAACACCCATCCCACCTCGTTCACATACCTTTATTTATTTATGTATTTTATTTTTGTCTGCACTGTGTGCAGGCTTTCTTTAGTTGTGGCAAGCAAGGGGTACTCTCTCTATCTGCAGTGAATGGGCTTCTCACTGTGGGGGCTGCTTCTTTGCGGAGTGCTGATTCTAGGGAGCACAGGCTTCAGTAGTTGCGGCTCGAGGGCTCTAAAGCAAGGGCTCAATAGCTGTGGCACACAGGCTTGGTTATTGTGCGGCATGCGGAATCTTCCTGGACCAGGAATCAAACCCGTGTCCCTCGCATTGGCGGGTGGATTCTTAACCACTGGACCACCAGGGAAGTCCCTGTATATGTACCCTTTGTTCAGCCAAAGAACTGGAATTAAATAAGTAAGTAAGAAGCAAACTTATAGAGAAACATTTCAGAGTATAATCAATCCTATGTACCTTTTCCCCAGATTTAATAATTATCAACTGACGGCCAAACTTACTTCATCTGCACTCCCACCATTTCCTCCTTCTCCACCAATCATTTTGAAGCAAATCTCAAATGTGACATTATTTCATCCATAAAGAGTTCATATCTGAAAAATAAAGTCTTTTTCAGAACCATTGTCACTATACCTCGCTCACCCTAAAAGAGTTAACAATAATTCTTGAAGATCAAGTATCCAGACAATGTTGAATTTTTCCTGATTCTATCATACTTTTTTTCTGTCTTTTGAGTCAAGATCCAAATATGATGCCTATAATTGTAATTGATTGTCATATCTCAAGATAAAAGCTGAATTCCAAATTCTGAAATTACAAAACCCAAATTTAAGACAGGTATCAAAATGAGGATGTAAACAGGTGCCAGTCATCAAAACCAAGCATTCATCCATTAATGCATTCAACAAGTATTATCAAGGACCTTGGGTGTACCAGGCCTACGCACTCCACTAGTACATAATGATGGATGTAATTGCTTCTAAAAACTGCACCACAGAGGGAGTCTGACGAAGAAGGCAGACATTAATCAAATGTTTGTAAATATCACAAGAAATGTGGTATTTAAAAGGTTGAAAAGTGCTATGAGGAAAGTTCCTGCAGGTACCATAACATGGAGTCTATATAACTCTAAAGGACAGAATTAAGATCAATAGATTAAGTATTGGGAAACCAGATTCAGGCAAAGTTGTGGGAAAAAATTAAAAATCACTGAGGGTGAAAAAAAGCAAGAATATATGATCCATCAGGAAGAGAAAAATCAACTACCAGAAATGGATCCAGAAATGACAAAGATGATAGAATTAATAGAAAGGGTGCTAAAATATCTAACACTCAATATGTCCAAGAAGGTAGAGGAAAACACAACCATGGTAAGAATGGACATGGAAAATATATTTTTTTTAAGGCCCAAATAAAATTTTGCCAACATTAAGCAAAAGAAAGCAAGAGTTGCAAAATATCAAAGTGTATTTCAGAACAAGAATATTTGCAGGGTTAAGAGAAGGGTCATTTTATGATAATAAAGAAGTAAATTCATCAAAAGGACATAGTAATCATAAATATTTATACACCAAAACACAGAGCTTCAAAATACATGAAGCACAATGTTATTATTCATAGGCAACATAACTGTGCATATGACAATCCAAAACGATATAGAAAAGAATTAAATTAATAAGCAGTTTACCAAAGTGATTAGATAAAGGACCAATATACAATCTTTTCCATTTTAGCCACTCTGGTGGGTGTATAGTAGTATCACATTGTAGTATTAATTTGCATTTCCAGGGTGAAATTTTAATACGTTTATTGACTATTCAAGAAACTTCCTGTACAAGTGCTTTGTCCATTTTTCTATTGGGTTGTCTCTTTTTTCTTTATTGACTTATAGGAGTTGTTTATGTACTCTGTATATGGGTCCTTTGATAGACATAGACATGGCAAATATTTTCTTCCACTCTCTGTGGTTTGCCTTTGCACTTTTGACCCAGTTGTAAATTTACTACATTTTTTGTTTTGCTTTGTGATTCTGGGACTGAACTCGGAAGATATTTCTCCTTTGACAGCTGGCTTATGACATGCTTTGTCAGTAAGAGACTGGAGGCTGGTTGCGAGGCTGGAAGAAGAGGTACCTTATGCCCTCTGTTGTTCTAGTTTTGCATGGAGCAGGGAATGGACAGGGTACAGGGGCCCCAGCAGTGAACCACAGCAGTGGGCTGCCTTTGCAGTTCAGGAGCAAGTACTCTTCAGCCGTTTGCTTTTCTGCTGCCAGAGAAGACAGGGAGTTCCACGGCAGTCACGCCACCTCCTCAGAGGGGAGGATCTCAGCCTCACGGGGCTCCCTTTCTAAGTTTTAGCTTGTTTTACTTTTCCCTCTGGCTGGGGTAGTAGCTCTTTCCGGTAGTTAACTACTTTTATTATACCTTAGCATTCTCTTTACCTTTTAAAATAATGAACCCTCCTTTTCCTTTTCTTTATATTTTTATATTAAATTTCCCTGTTCATATTGTTCCATAATTTGTCTCCTGACTGGATTCTGACTTCACTTTCATGATAGCAGCATTTAGTGAATAAAATCTTAATGTGCTTTGACAGCTTTGTCGACAATCAATTGGTCCAACATGTGTTCGTCTAGTTCTGGGCATTCCCATTATGTTCTATTGATCTATGTAGTTGTCTTTATACCAATACCACCCTCTTGATGATGGAGGCTATCTAATAAGTTCTCAAAATCAGATAGTATTAGTTTTCTAACTTTATTATTTTTCAAGCTTGTTTTGGCTATTTTAGGTTTTTTGAATTTTCAGGAAATTTTAGAAACAGCTTGTCAATTTCTATAAAAAATGTCTCCTGGGACTTTAATTGGGATCTGTTGAATCTATCGATCACTCTGGGTTGAATTAACATCTTAACAGAATTGAATCTTCTGATCCATGAACTCAGGCTGCCATAACAAAGCACCATCAACTGGGTAGCTTAAACAACAGAAATTTACAGAGACTTCTCTGGTAGTACAGTGGATTAGAATCTGCCTGACACCGGGGGGCACAGGTTGGATCCCTGGTCTGGGAGGATGCCACATGCCGCAGAGAAAATAAGCCCACGTGTCACAACTACTGAGCCTGCACTCTAGAGCCCGAGTGCCCTGGAGCCCGTCCTCTGCAGCAAGGGAAGCCAGTGCAATCAGAAGCCCACCCTCCACAGCCAAACAGTAGCCCCGCTCCCTGCAGTGATTAATAGAGGAAGCCCGTGCACAGCAGCAAAGACCCAGCATGGCCAAATATAAATCAATAAAATAAAAAGAATAAACCCAAAGAGGACTTAATTATTTAAAAAAAAAAAACAGTAACAGAAATTTATCTCTCACAGTTCTGGAGGCTGGGAAGCCCAAGATCAAGGTGGCAGTCAGGTAGGTTTCATTCTGAGGCCTTTTCTCTCAGCTTATAGACAGCTGCTATCTGGCTGTGTGTTTACATGACTTCTTTCTGCATACACCAGAAAGAGAGAAAGAGAGGGCTCTCTGCTGTTGCTTCTCATATGGACACTAATCCTATCAGATCAGGACTGTCTAACCTTACAACTTCATTTAATCTTGACTGCTTCCTAGGAGGTTCCATCCGCAAATACAGTCACATGGTTGGTGAGGGGGTTAGAGCTTCAGTATATGGATCTGGGGGATGGAGGGAAGAACACAGTTTAGTCCATAGCAAACATCATATTGGAGAAGGAAATGGCAACCCACTTCAGTATTCTTGCCTGCAAAATCGCATGACAAAGGAGCCTAATGGCTGACCTAGACTGGCCTTGGCTTGTTTCAGACCGTCTTTTTTTTTTTTTTTTAATTGAAGTACAGTTGATTTACAATGCTGTGTTTGTTTCAGGTGTACAACAAAGTGATTGACTTCTATCTATATATAAACTGTGTGGGTATTCTTTCTTCAGATTAATTTCCATTATAGGTTATTATAAAATATTGAATATAGTTCCTTCCCTATGCAGTAGTTCCTTGCTGTTTATTTATTTTATATAGTGAGTGTCTATTTGTTAATCTCAAATCCCTAATTTATTCCTCCCCTCATTTACAGTTTCTTAAGAATTCAGTTCAGTTGCTCAANATTATGCAGAGTGAAGTAAACCAGAAAGAAAAACACCAATATAGTATACTAACACATATATATGGAATTTAGAAAGATGGTAACGATAACCCTGTATGCAAGACAGCAAAAGAGACACAGATGTATAGAACAGTCTTTTGGACTCTGTGGGAGAGGGAGAGGGTGGAATGATTTGGGAGAATGGCATTGAAACATGTATAATATCATGTAAGAAATGAATCGTCAGTCTAGGTTTGATGCAGGATACAGGATGCTTGGGGCTGGTGCACGGGGATGATCCAGAGAGATGATATGGGGAGGGAGGTGGGAGGGGGGTTCAGGATTGGGAACATGTGTACACCCATGGTGGATTCATGTTGATGTATGGCAAAACCAATACAGTATTATAAAGTAAAATAAATTAAAAAAAATTAGTCAATCGACCTAAGAAAGAAATGGAAAATTTTATTTGAGCCTAATTTGAGGATCGTAATCTGGGAAGAGCATCTCAGAATGTTGAGGACTGCTCCACCCCTTAGAAGTCAAGACTCAGTTACATAAGTTTTGTGAGACAGAGGGCGGTACATCAAATGACATATTATTGACAGTTTATATAACCCAGACCTGAGAGTCATCATGGTAGGTCGCATCACCTCTTACAAGAGCAAGAAGGAGTGTTATCTTTTAAGGCGTTGTCTGGTTGACACTGTGTTTCCCCAGTGGCTCAGTGATTAAGAATCTGCCTGTGAAGCAGAAGGTGCAGGAGACACCGGTTCCATCCCTGGGTTGAGGAGGGTTGAGGAGATCCCCTGGAAGGGGACATGCAGCCCACTCCAGTACTCTTGCCTGGAGAATCCCATGGACAGAGGAGCCCAGTGGGCCACAGTCCATAGGGTAGCAAATAACCAGACAGGACTGAAGCGACTGTGCAGACACGTACTGATTGATACTATGAGAACGCTGCTCTAAAGCAGCTGTCCTTGCTGATGGGAGAGGTCTGGTCAATGAACAGACACATAGTGCACAATAGGGCAGAGAGGAGGCCACAGGGCAGACACAATTTTTGTTTAAATTTCTAGTCTTGCCATAACAATATGACATTTATTTCACAAGGGTTATACCTGCTATCTTTATGAAACCCTCAACTAC
The DNA here is from genome assembly GCA_006408695.1 of Aepyceros melampus. Lineage (NCBI taxonomy): Eukaryota > Metazoa > Chordata > Mammalia > Artiodactyla > Bovidae > Aepyceros > Aepyceros melampus. The sequence continues at coordinate 390,727 of SJXQ01007592.1, read as the reverse complement.
CAACTGCCCCTGTAGCACATATTGTTATCCATAAAATGAAATCAAGTACAACTCAAAGGAATACATGACTCAAGTCCTTCACAGTCTAAAAATAAGGAACCAGACCTTTATAAAGCTTTTGAGTTATGCCAAAACAACTTTTGTTTACACTGAACTTGATTACATCAGAGGGCTGAGTCACTTTGAATGCTGCCCTTTTAATAAACCCAGTCCTGTGAAATTTAACATATCTGAATCTGTTCCTCTCACAGTCTGTCTTACTTTGATGAATAATTCCAAGTCAGCATGGGAAGCCATCAGTGGCACTCCCCTCTTCCTCATTCCCCACCTCCAATCCAACAGCATGTTTTTGCTTTCAAAATCTCTCAATCTATGGACCTCTTTCCATCTCGTGAGTACCACCCTAGCCTCCTTTCTTTCAAGAGCCTCTTGCATTCAGAGGTCTTCCTCTTGCATTCAGACTAAAGAGCAAACACTTCACCAAAGCTTCGAGGCTCTGCGTGAATTGGCTCCTCCCCTCCAAATCTCACCTGCACTCTCCAAACACTCCCTCCCTTAAGTCAGGTTTGTGCTTGTCTTAGGACCATCCCAGAGGCACTTCCTGTGTCTAGAACTGTCCTCCACACACTATGTGCATTGCAGCCTCTTTTTCCTCCTAAAAAATCTGAGCCTGCACATACTCTGTTAACTGCCTTCCAAGCAGGTTCCATCACTCTCAACTGCAGCACTCAAGTCATTTTTTCTGCTGCATGCATCCCATTTTGCTGCTGCTGTTGTTGTTCAGTTGCAAAGTCATGTCCAACTCTTTGTGACCCCAGGGACTGCAGCACACCAGGCTTTCCTGTCCTTCACCATCTCCCAGAGTTTTCTCAAATTCATGTCCACTGAGTCGGTGACGCCATCCAACCATCTCATCCTTTGTCGTCCCCTTCTCCACCTGCCCTCAATCTTTCCCAGCATCAGGGTTTTTCCAATGAGTGGGTTCTTCGCATCAGGTGGCCAAAATATTGCCACTTCAGCTTCAGCATCAGTCCTTCCAATGACTCTTCAGGGTTGCTTTCCTTTAGGATTGACTGGTTTGATATCCTTGCTGCCCAAGGGACTCTCAAGAGTCTTCTCCAGACCACCGTTCAAAAAGATCAATTCTCTGGTGCTCAGCCTTCTTTATGGTCCAGCTCTCACATCCATACATGACTGCAGGGACAACCATAGCTTTGCCTGTATGGACCCTTGTCAGCAAGGTGATATCTCTGCTTTTAATACATTGTCTTGGTTTGCCATTGCTTTTCTTCCAACGAGCAAGTGTCTTTTAATTTTGTGGCTGCAGTCACTGTCTGCAGTGATTTTGGAGCCCAGGAAAATAAAATCTGTCACTGTTTCCATTTTTTCCCCATCTATTTACAGGGGAACCAGATGCCATGATCTTAGTTTTTTGAATGTTGAGTTTTAAGCCAGCATTTTCACTCTCCTCTTTCACCCTCATCAAGAGGCTCTTTAGTTCCTCTTCAATTTCTGCCATTAGAGTGGCATTATCTGCATATCTGAGGTTGTTGCTATTTCTCTTGGCAATCTTGAGTCCAGCTTATGATTCATCCAGCCTGGCATTTCACATGATGTACTCTGAATAAAAGTTAAATAAGCAGGGTGACAATATACAGCTTTGCCATACTCCTTTTCTAATTTGGAACCAATCCATTGTTCCATGTCCAGTTCTAACTTTGCTTCTTGACATGCATACACATTTCTCAAGAGACAGGTCAGGTGGTCTGGTATTCCCATCTCTTTAAGAATTTCCCACAGTTTGTTGTGATCCACACAGTTAAAGGCTTTAGTGCAGTCAATGAAGCAGAAGTACATGTTTTTCTGGAATTCTCTTGATTTTTTTCTATGATCCAACAATTTGATCTCTGGTTCCTCTGCCTTTTCTAAATCCAGTTTTTGCGTCTGGAAGTTCTCGGTCCACATACTGCTGAAACCTAGCTTGAAGGATTTTGAGCATTACCTTGCTAGCATGTGAAATAAATGCAATTGTGTGGTAGTTTGAATATTCTTTGGTATTGCCTTTCTTTGGGATTGGAATGAACACTGACATTTTCCAATCTTATGACCATTGCTGAGTTTTCCAAATTTGCGGGCATATTGAATACAGCACTTTCACAGCATCATCTTTTCGGATTTGAAATAGCTCACCTCGAATTCTATCACCTCCACTAACTTTGTAGTAATGCGTCCTAAGGCCTGCTTGACTTCGCATTCTAGAATGTCTGGCTCTAGGGGAGTAACCATACCACCGTGGTAATCCCAGTCATTATACCTTCTTTGTATAGTTCTTTTGTGTATTCTTGCCACCTGTTCTTAATCTCTTCTTCTTCGGTTAGATCCTTGCCATTTCTGTCCTTCATTTGCATGAAATGTTCCCTTGGTATCTCTAATTTTCTTGAAGAGATCTCTAGTCTTTCTTATTCTATTGTTTTCCACTATTTCTTTGCACTGTTCACTTAAAAGGCTTTCTTTTCTCTCCTTATATTCTTTGCAGTTGAAGATGGAGAAGCACTATACAGTCAGCAAAAGCAAGATTTGGAGCTGACTGTGCCTCAGATCATGACCTCCTTATTGCAAAATTCAGACTTAAATTGAAGAAAGCAGGGAAAACCACTAGGCCATTCAGATATGACCTATAATCAGTTATGATTATACATTGAGGTGATGAACAGATTCAAGGGATTAAATCTGATAGACAAGTGCCCGAAGAACTATAGACAGAGGTTTGTAACACTGTATAGGAGGCGGTAACCAAAACCATCCCAAAGGAAGAGAAATGCAAGAAAGCAAAGTGGTTGTCTGAGGAGGCCTTACAATGGCTGAGAAAAGAAGAGAAGCAAAAGGCAAAGGAGAAAGAGAGAGAGAACCAGCTGAATGTGGAGTTCCAGAGAATAGCAAGGAGTGATAAGAACACCTTCTTAAGTGAACAATGCACCCTGTGTTGTCTTGATGTATTTATTTGTTTACTAAGGGTTTCCCTCAGCCCGTTACAGTTTCTCTGAGTGCAATGGTCTTATCTGTTTTGTTCATCCAGTGCCACTCCCAGTGCTGGCCACAATACAGCCTTGATAAATATCTGTTGGATGGGTTTTCTAGTTAGGAACACCACTTAATTATTTTTTTTCCCCTGTTGCAAAAGTCACACTTTTCATTGTAAAAAAGATTCGAAGGTACAGATTTTTTAAAAAATTAAAAACACATTATTGGGTCTCTCCTGTTGGCTAATACTCTGTGCTCCCAAAGCAGGTGGGGCTGGGTTCAATCCCTAGTCAGGGAACTAGTTCCCACTTGCTGCAACTAAAACATGCCATGTGTCACAACTAAGACCTGACACAGCAGAATAGATCGGCAGAAAACAAACATTTTTTAAATAACCACGTTATCTCACATTTGGAGATAGCCACGTTAGTCTTCAGAGGTATTTTTCTAGAGTGATTTCAATGCATCTCTACACACATATATAATGATATAGATGTTTCTAAGTCCTTCCACTTTCTGGAGTTACAATAGCCAAACAAAACGCCTTGGTCCCCATGCAACAGACAAAGGGAACTCAAGCCTTCTAGAGGGCTATAATGGGGCTTGGCATCCTAGAGGAGTAAGCATTATGATGGTGGCAATCGGTGACCAAAGCCTTTGGGAAGAAAACAAACATTTTTTAAATAACCACGTTATCTCACATTTGGAGATAGCCACGTTAGTCTTCAGAGGTATTTTTCTAGAGTGATTTCAATGCATCTCTACACACATATATAATGATATAGATGTTTCTAAGTCCTTCCACTTTCTGGAGTTACAATAGCCAAACAAAACGCCTTGGTCCCCATGCAACAGACAAAGGGAACTCAAGCCTTCTAGAGGGCTATAATGGGGCTTGGCATCCTAGAGGAGTAAGCATTATGATGGTGGCAATCGGTGACCAAAGCCTTTGGGGAGGTCCTTGGAAGAGGAGGAAGAGGCAGTTAACAAGGAGAACAGCCCCAAGCTGGAGGAAAGGGGGGAACATTTGACTCATACATAATACATGTGTGTGAAGTGAAAGTCACTTAGTTGAGTCCAACTCTTTGTGACCCATGGACTGTAGCCTGCCAGGCTCCTCTGTCCATGGGATTCTCCAGGCCAGAATACTGGAGTGGGTTGCCATGCCCTCCTCCAGGGCATCTTCCCAACCCAGGGATTGAACCCAGGTCTCCTGCATAGCAGGCAGATTCTTTACCATCTGAGCCACCAGGAAGCCCAAGAAGAGTGGAGTGGGTAGCCTATCCCTTCTCTAGCGGATCTTCCCCTCCCAGGAATTGAAACAGAATCTCCTGCATTGCAGGTGGATTCTTTACCAGCTGAGCTACAAACAAATGTGTTTGACTTAGTTTATTCTGTCTCAACCAATTTAGGTTTTTCCAGGGGTCTCAAAACAGCCTTTTTTCATCGTTCAGCCAACCTGCCCAGCAAGATGCTAAAACGAGGCCAACTGGGTTTCCAGACAACACAGAGGGAACAGTTCTCACTACATGAGTTTGACTCCAATCAAAGTTAGCCAGGGACTTCCCTGGTGGTCCAGTGATTAAGAATCCACTTGGAACGCAGGGGATGTGGCTTGATTCCTGGTCGGGGAACTGAGACCCCACATGCTACAAGGCAACTAGGCCTGTGCTGGGTGACAGGAGAAGCCTGCACGCTGCAGCTAGAACACACGTGCTGTGATGAAGAGCCAGCACAGCAAAAGCACAAAACGGGACCAGTCGGGGGGACAGCCTGATGTCCTGGGAGCCCCCCGAGCTGTTTAGAATCTGTGTGTTAGCCCGTGTCACGATTAAAACAGACCGACAGTCCCTGGCCAGCTCCTTTGCAAGTTAGTCCACTTTCCCAACAGCCCTGCACCTCAAGGGAGGTGCTTTTCACCCCTTTCACAGGGCGGTTAAGTAACTCGCCCAGAGTGACTCAGCCGGAAGGGGCAGAGCTGAGGTTGGAGCCCAGTCTGCTTGGCCTCAAAACCTGAATTCCTTCTGTGGCTCAGGAAGCTGGATCTACAGGGCTGTCCATGGCACGATCCTGTGTTGCTGATAGAAATCACAATAACAATTAATACATAGTGCATTGTGCCCTGAGAACTCTGTAAAGCAGGCACAGTTATTTTCTTGCCTTTGCAGAGAAGAAGACTGAGATTGGGAGACTGAATAACTTGCCCAGCTTCATACTACTAGCAAACAGCTGAGCTAGGATTCAAACCCAGACAGTCTGGCTCCAAAACCCACTCCATTTATGCCCCTCCTGCCAGAAACAGGGGCCAGAAGCTGGTCGACATGAGCTACCACAGGGCTTTGGGGAGGGCGGGGTGCGGAGGGTGGCGGGGGCGGATGTGACTGCCCAGATAGTGAAAGCACGGGCTTTGCAGCCAGGCAGTCTCAAGTTCACATCTACCCTCACCGTGGGGGCTTCCAGCGTCCCTTCTCCACCCCCAAACAACTCTGGCTGTTGTTCTCCAGGGTGGTGACGTGCACACACAAGAGGAACAAAAGTGCCGTAACCTAGCCGGGGCTCTCCTGTCTCCTGCGTCCAGCTGCTCCCTCTTTTCACCCAGGATCTGCAGACCGCCGAACTC
>SJXQ01007592.1:363188-384903 GCA_006408695.1 Aepyceros melampus | reverse complement strand
GGAGGCACTCACCACAACAGGAAACAGCGGAAACATTACTGAAGATTTCAGAGCAGAGCCCACGACTCACAGGAAACAATTTCATTTTTTTTTAATTAAATATTTATTTGGCTGCGTTGGGTCTTAGTTGTGGCACTAGTTAGTTGCCCCAAGGCATGTGGGATCTTAGTTCCCCAGCCAGGGATCAAACCCGAGTCTCCTGCGTCGGAAGGCAGATTCTCAACCACTGGGCCACCAGGGAAGTCCCAACAATTTCATTTTTATTCTTCCTTACTTTTTTCCAGCCCACGGCCCATTTGTTGGTCACCCCTCACCCCAGCCTCCCCACCTCCCACCCAACCACGTCCCCTGCCTGAGGTGGCAGGTAATGGCCCAGGGAGGAATTTCTGCTTTTCTGGGTTTTTCCTTCTTCCTCTCCCCTTCTCACCCCCTACACATTCAGATCCCTCTTGCAGACCCTCTCGCTTGAGTTGGAGAACCACATCCCCGGGGTGCAGCCCTCCAGCCCTGGTGATTTGCTAAAGGCTTTATTCCAAAGAAGTGGTGTTCTTCTGCTTGGAATCCCGGTTATCAAGTAGCTCCTCTACCAACCTCCTTCACTGATGCTCTTTCGAAAAAGGAAGGCAGTGGAAAGCTGCTGTGCCTGGGATGGGAGGTCAGGGGAGGCATTCAGCTGCCTTGGCCTGGGCTGGCCATCTCCCCCGTCTCCTCTGTGTGGAAAGGTCACTGGTTTCAAAGGTCTCGGCAAGTCTGTTCTGAGCTCCCATCTTTCCACCTCTGGATTTCTAGCCCATTCTAACAGCAAGAGGGATTTGTCTCTGGTGAAGGTTGCCTAAGGCAGTGGCAGGAATCTCTCAGAGAGCAATTACCTTGAAGAGCCCTCCCCGGAGAACACGTTCTTTTGCTTCCAAATTGGAAAACGCACATGTGATGCCAACGAGTCCAGAGGGCACTTGGACCTCTACCAGCTGAAATGCTAACAGTCTGTAAAGGGAAAGTGGGCAAGGAGCAAGGGCAAACTTTCCAGCCTCTGGGGCAGCAGGCAGGTGGTTTTAAAGAAAAAGCCCAAGATAATAACAAGCTGTGTTGCTGGTGAAACACACTGGAACGTGATTCTAAAATCCTTCAATGATTAAAGTTACATGCCCAGTCCTTTTTCTTTTCTCCTCCAAGAGATTATAGATTTCACTCCCTAATTCTACAACCCCCTCCTTTACCCTAGAGGTGAAATGTCTATTTCAAAAAAGACTGATGAGGTCAGAAACCTCCAAAAGTCCATACATAAATGGATACTTTGACTTGCTGAAAGTTAATGATCATATAACAGAATGGCTGAGAATGGTGACAGATTTCTTTTTCATGCTATTGGCTTTGAGATACACTGTGATTTTTTTTGGAAACAGATTTCTTATCTCTGCTAGGCTTTGCCTAAGACAACACTCCACTTTGCTTTTCACAGCTTAACCCTGATTGGAGTAGTTCAGAGGTGTGGAGACTGGTGAGAAGAAATTGGCTCAGATTAACGTTTTGCTTTGTACAAACACAAACTGGATGCCCCCTCTACAGTTTGCTTGAGAGGTGACTGCAAGCAGCCAAACTTCAACCAGGACGAGTTAGAGAGAAAAAGTAGATCTTGTAGGAACTGGCCAGGCCTATCACACATGGTTTGGCAGCGAGGACCATGAGCCTGGGGAGATCTGGCCTGGAGAGAATTCTTTATACCAGAGGACATCCAGTGAAGCTGTCATTGCTGATGATATTTCATTATGGAGAGGCTGCTGTTTGCTTTTGAATCTGATCCTGTTTTTGACTGCTGACAAATTCCATTGGCAGTAAAGAGCAAGGGCCAGGATTGCTTCTAAACATCTCAGCAAAATATTTCACTCCCTTTGCTGCTTCCAGAAATGAGTCCCTTTTTTTGATGAACAACAGCAAAACCCCTGATTCCCCATTCCCAGCAGATCATAGATCTGAGCCCCCAAGTATCTGTGTTTTCACCAAAATGCATGCTAACACAACTTTCTTTTGAATTGACATTTTGCCTCTCTTTTTTCAGATTGACATTGTTTCAAAATATTTTCTCAGGGATTTCTTTTTCCCAGCTCAGAGGAAAACAAGGCTAGACTTGGGCTTTAGCAAATTAAAGCAGGTTATTCTTCTCAGAGGAGAGTTAAATGTGTTCCCAGAGAAATGCCAAATGCCACTTTATTTTTGGTTGCTGTTCTCTCAAGAGGGCCTTTTAATAGTTCTTGGAGTAGGGATGGCAATCTCTGGAAACAAGATAAACTGGGAGATAGTCACCATTCTCCTACTCCTTTCTTATCTTTTACACTTGAGGCAACTAAATTGGAAGTTGGATGTCATGAATTCCATAGTTTTTCTTGGAATTTCCTCCTATTGACACTGCAGTTTTCTTTTTTGTTAGAATCAGGAATATTTAAACCAAACCTCATAACATGGTCTCAAAGGACATTTGAAATGCTTTTTCTCATGGCAGTAACTCTTCCCTTCTCTGGGCTGGTAAAAAAGCGTCTGTAACATTGTCGTTTCCAGTTTCTAAAACCACACAGTGTTTGAATTAGGTTCGGCTGTTCTGGTAGAAATCCCAAACCACCAGGGCTTGCAATGAACCTTCTCTCTCCTGGGCAAAGAGAGGAGAAACAGTGGAAAAGGGGGGCCCTCTCCTCAAAGTTCTCCACGACGCTGGCCTTTTCCAGCTTGTCACCCCACCAAGCCTAAGCTCTTGTCCTTATGTTCATTATCCCAAATGATTGTACCCATATTACTAGCCGGCAAAGTTTTAAAAAAAAAAAGGTAAAATAAGGCAAAAGGCACCCATTGAAGAAGGTTTCCAGCTACTGCCAAGAGAATGTGTGTGTGTGCACGCGGTCAGTCAGTCATATCTGACCCTGTGAACTGCAGCCCACCAGTCCGTGAGATTCTCCAGGCAAGAACACAGCAGTGGCTTGCCATGCCCTACTCCAGGGTATCTTCCTGACCCAGGGATTGAACCCGAGTCTCCTGTGGCTCCCGCATTGCAGATGGATTCTTTATCACTGGGCCACCAGCAAAGCCCGTCAGGAGACTCTCCTGCTGCTTACATCCCACTGGTCAGAATGTCGTCACTTAGGTACAAGGGGGTTTGCAAAATGTAGTCCTTTTTTTCCCAAATAGGTCCATGCACAGTTAAAAATTATATTTCTAGGGGAATTTCCTGGTGGTCCAGTGGTTATCGTTCTGGGCTTTCACTGCCCAGGATCTGGGTTTAATTCCTGGTTGAGGAGCTAAGAGCCCATGAGCCATGCGGTGCAGCCCTCCCTCCCCACCAAAAAAACCTTCAATTACATTTCTGTGACATACACTGCAGGTCCTATGTTCTTAAATTTAATGTTTCTTACCAATTTTATCTGGAATTTGAATCACCATTTGAGATAATGATATGAGACAGTATAAAATCAGTATTAGAAATGCCCTATTTTGTAGTATTCACACTCTTTTACCAGTAATTTTGCTTTTGGTAGTCTCTACACTAAGTAATTAACTCAAAATTTCAGAAAAGGTTTTAAACAAAAATAATACTCATTGCATAGTTATATATAATCACACATAATAAAAGGAATCAGAATGCCAAAACATGAGGATTGATCAAATAAACCATGCAACGTGTCCTTAAGGAAATAATATGCATCTTTTAAAAATTATGTTTACAGGGAATTCCCTGGCGATCCAGTGGCCAAGACCTGGTGTTTTTACTACTGGGGCCCAGGTTCAGTTTTCTGGTCAGGGAACTAAGGTCCTGTGAACCACATGCCGTGAAAAAAAAAAAAAAAAAATTTACGATGAATTCACAGTAACTTAGAAAACTGCTTACTCTGTTAAATAAAAATATAGGGATATAAACTTGCAGTACAGTTACAACTAACCTATATATAAAAAAGAAACACAGAAAACAAGCAAACAAAAATCAAACATTAAAATCCAAACCCCAGTGGCTTTTTGGTTAATGAAAATTTTAATGACTGTTTTTCCTACATTTCTTTATTTTTCTTACTTCTTAATATTATATTAGAAGTAATAAATCCATCCTATTCTTTTGTCTCTCTAGGTGCCTACATTCTACCCATCTCAAGCTCGGTTTAATTCTCCCTCCTAAACAAAAGCTTTTCCTGGTCACTCCCCAGTCTCTTTTGTATTACTATTATTACCACTTAAAATGGAGAGCCAGCTTTTTTGACTTGCCATCATCAAGGGGAATTCTCTGCTGGAAGAGCTAGGGTCTCAAGGGGGCTCGATGTCCCCTCGCCCTGCTCCTTGGCAGATATGGTGCAGTATTATGGTCGAGGCACACTAACCGGACGACACGAAGCATAGGATACGCTTTAAAATAGTTCATTTCAGGGGATGGAGGCTAGAATAGGTGAAATGAATTTCGTCATGAGTTGATAATTGTTGGAAAAGAGTGATAGATGCATGGTGATTCGTTATATCATTGCCTCTACTTTTGTTTGAAATTTTCCATTAAAAAAATATATATACTTAGAATTTACTCCAGGTTCTAAAAGTGGCCAGTCATGCAATTTCAGCAGTTCACTTAATTAGGGTTTTAACAACTGGGAACAAGGCCATCAGTAAATTTTAAGGCAGGAGGCAAGTGTTATCACTGCCTCAGTAAGGGCTGTTTCAATTATAAGCGAAGGAAAATCTGATTCAAAATGGTTTAAACAATTTATTGGATCCTATATATGAGAAGTTGGAAAACACTTCTCACTTCATCTTGTTAATCTAAAACAATAAATAACCAGTAATTTTTATTAGCAAAAAAGGGGTTTATTTGGGGGCAGCAAAAATTAGTTTGTGACATGCAATTATGAAAAACCACATGCAAGTCCCAATAAAGCAAAAGAGAGGAAAACTTTTATAAAGGAGAAGAGGAAATCGAGAGGAACTATTATAAAAGTCCATTAGAGGAAAACTGGGAGTTTTCCAGAATAGAGGGTTTCATTGGCTGAGCTGTTACCAGACAGTTCAGTTCCATCACTCAGTCATGTCCAACGCTTTGCGACCCAATGAATCGCAGCATGCCAGGCCTCCCTGTCCATCATCAACTCCCGGAGCCTACTCAAACTCATGTCCATCAAGTCAGTGATGCCATCCAACCATCTCATCCTCTGTCATCCCCTTTTCCTCCTGCCTTCAATCTGTCCTATCATCAGGGTCTTTTCCAGTGAGTCAGCTCTTTGCATCAGGTGGCCAAAGGACTGGAGTTTCAGCTTTAGCATCAGTCCTTCCAATGAATATTCAGGACTGATTTCCTTTAGGATGGACTGGTTGGATCTCCTTGCAGTCCAGGGGACTCTCAAGAGTCTTCTCCAACACCATTCAAAAACATCAGTTCTTTGGTGCTCAGCTTTCTTTATAGTTCAACTCTCATATCCATACATGATGACTGGAAAAGCCATAGCTTTGGCTAGACAGAACTTTGTTGGCAAAGTAATGTCTCTGCTTTTTGATATGGTGTCAAGGCTGGTCATAACTTTCCTTCCAAGGAGTAAGTGTCTTTTAATTTCATGGCTGCAGTCACCATCTGCAGTGACTTAGGAGCCCCCCAAAATAAAGTCTGTGCAGCCTACGACTATGGGCAAGAATGCCTTATAAGAAATGGAGTAGCCATCATAATCAACAAAGAGTCCAAAATGCAGTACTTGGACTCAATCTCAAAAACAACAGAATGATCTGTTCTTTTCCAAGGCAGGCCATTCTGTATCACAGTAATCTAAGTCTGTGCCCCAGTAAGTAATGCTGAAGAAACTAAAGTTGAATGGTTCTGTGCAGACCTACAAGACCTTCTAGAACTAACATCCAAAAAAAGATGTCCTTTCATTATAGGGGACTGGCATGCAAAAGTAGGAAGTCGAGAAACACCTGGAATAACAGGCAACTTTGGCCTTGGAGTACAGAATGAAGCAGGGCAAAGGCTAGCAGAGTTTTGCCAACAGTATGCACTGGTCATAGCAAACACCCTCTTCCAACAACACAAAAGAAGACTCTACACATGGACATCACCAGATGGTCAATACTGAAACCAGATTGATTATATTCTTTGCAGCCAAAGATGGAGAAGCTCTATACACCCAGCAAAAACAAGACTAGGAGCTGACTGTGGCTCAGATCATGAATTCCTTATTGCCAAATTCAGACTTAAATTGAAGAAAGTAGGGAAAACCACTAGACCATTCAGGTATGACCTAAATCAAATCTCTTATGATAATACAGTGGAAGTGACAAATAGATTCAAGGGGTTAGATCTGATAGACAGAGTGCCTGAAGAACTAGGAGGTTCTTGACATTGTACAGGAGACAGGGAGCAAGACCATCTCCAAGAGAAAGAAATGCAAAAAGGCAAAACGGCTGTCTGAGGAGGCCTTACAAATAGCTGAAAAAGAAGAGAAGTGAAAGGCAAAAGAGAAAAGGAAAGATATGCCCATTTGAATGCAGAGTTCCAAAGAATAGCAAGGAGAGATAAGAAAGGCTTCCTCAGTGATCAGTGCAAAGAAATAAAGGAAAACAATAGAATGGAAAAATTAAAGATCTCTTCAAGATAATTAGAGATACCAAGGGAATATTTCATTCAAATATGGGCACAATAAAGGACAGAAATGGTCTGGACCTAACAGAAGCAGAAGATATTAAGAAGAGGTGCCAAGATACACAGAAGATCTATACCAAAAACATCTCCACAACCCAGATAATCACGATAGTGTGATCACTCACCTAGAGCCAGACATCCTGGAATGTGACGCCAAGTGGGTCTTAGGAAGCATCACTACAAACAAAGCTAATGGAGGGGATGGAATTCCAGTTGTGCTGTTTCAAATCCTGAAAGATGATGCTGTGAAAGTGTTGCACTCAATATGCCAGCAAATTTGGAAAACTCAGCAGCAGCTGAGTCTGGAAAAAGTCAGTTTGCATTCCAATCCCAAAGAAAGGCAATGCCAAAGAATGCTCAAACTACCGCACAATTGCACTCATCTCACACATTAGTAAAGTAATGCTCAAAATTCTCCAAGCCAAGCTTCAATAGTATGTGAACTGTGAGCTTCCAGATGTTCATGCTGGATTTAGTAAAGGGAGAGGAACCAAAGATCAAATTGCCAACATCCGCTGAATCATCAAATAAGCAAGAGAGTTCCAGAAAAACATCTATTTCCTGCTTATTGACTATGCTCAAGCCTTTGACTGTGTGGATCACAACAAATTGTGGAAAATTCTTAAAAGATATGGGGATACCAGGCCACCAGACCTGCCTCTTGAGAAATCTGTATGCAGGTCAGAAAGCAACAGTTAGAACTGGACATGGAACAATAGACTGGTTCCAAATAGGGAAAGGAGTACACCAAGGCTGTATACTGTTACCAGGCAAGGATAATCATTTTTATTCTTTCTGCAGGTGGTTCAGTTCAGTTCAGTTCAGTCACTCAGTCGTGTCCGATTCTTCATGACCCCATGAATTGCAGCACACTTGGCCTCCCTGTCCATCACCAACTCCCAGAGTTCACTCAAATTCACATCCATCGAGTTGGTGATGCCATCCAGCCATCTCATCCTCGGTCGTCCCCTTCTCCTCCTGCCTCCAATCCCTCCCAGCATCAGAGTCTTTTCTAATGAGTCAATTCTTCGCATGACGTGGTCAAAGTACTGGAGTTTCGGCTTTAGCATCAGTCCTTCCAAAGAAATCCCAGGGTTGATCTCCTTCAGAATGGACTGGTTGGATCTCCTTGCAGTCCAAGGGACTCTCAAGAGTCTTCTCCAACACCACAGTTCAAAAGCTTCAGTTCTTTGGTGCTCAGCCTTCTTCACAGTCCAACTCTCACATCCATATATGACCACAGGAAAAACCATAGCCTTGACTAGTCAGACCTTTGTTGGCAAAGTAATGTCTCTGCTTTTGAATATGCTATCTAGGTTGCTCATAACTTTCCTTCCAAGGAGTAAGCGTCTTTTAATTTCATGGCTGCAGTCACCATCTGCAGTGATTTTGGAACCCAAAATAATAAAGTCTGACACTGTTTCCACTGTTTCCCCATCTATTTCCCATGAAGTGATGGGACTGGATGCCATGATCTTCGTTTGCTGAATGTTGAGCTTTAAGCCAACTTGTTCACTCTCCTCTTTCACTTTCATTAATAGGCTTTTTAGTTCCTCTTCACTTTCTGCCATAAGGGTGGTGTCATCTGCATATCTGAGGTTATTGCTATTTCTCCCGGCAATCTTGATTCTAGCTTGTGCTTCCTCCAGCCCAGCATTTCTCATGATGTACTCTGCATAGAAGTTAAATAAACAGGGTGACAATATACAGCCTTGATGTACTCCTTTTCCTATTTGGAACCAGTCTGTTGTTCCATGTCCAGTTCTAACTGTGGCTTCCTGACCTGCATATAGGTTTCTCAAGAGGCAGGTTAGGTGGTCTAATATTCCCATCTCTTTCAGAATTTTCCAGTTTATTGTGATCCACACAGTCAAAGGCTTTGGCATAGTCCATAAAGCAGAAATAGATGTTTTTCTGGAACTCTTTTGCTTTTTCCATGATCCACCGGATGTTGGCAATTTGATCTCTGGTTCCTCTGCCTTTTCTAAAACCAGCTTGAACATCTGGAAGTTCACAGTTCACATATTGCTGAAGCCTGGCTTGGAGAATTTTGAGTATTAGTTTGCTAGTGTGGTAAAGCAGTGTAACTTCCTGCTGGAGATTCAAGATCCCCCTCTCCTTCTGATCTGAATTGTTTGCGCATGTACTCAGACTCTGTGGCTCAGGGGGGTCTGACTCTTTGCAACCCCATAGACTGTAGCAGTCCTGACTCCTCTGTTCACAGGATTTCCCAGGTAAGAATACCTGAGTGGGCTGCCATGTCCTACCACACGCCATGTCTACCGCACGAGGTCTCCCATTTCTGCTCTCCTGACTCATTGTCGTAGGGTTTCCCTCTATTAGGTTTCACGAGGTGGTGTTTGACCCAGGGCTCAAACACGCTGTTGCACTGGCACACTGCATCTGTCTCTTGGCTCTGCCTTCTGCCAAGTTAGCTTTATCCCTGGACTTCACACGGGGCTTCCTCAGGCTCACACCTGCTCTGGTTCAAGTCCAGCAAAAACAAGAGAGTTGCCGCTGCTCTTGCCACCCACTCTCCCATAAACACACACTCACACACACTATATTACATTCATTTCTGTATCCCACCATCACCCAACACCGTCCATGTGCATGAAACGGGTTCCACAAACAGTTCTAAATGTTTTATTGAACGGAAAACTATTTGCCAGTGTACAACTTCACGGCCAGCCAGGCAGACTCGGAAAAGGAATTTTGTGACACCATGGAGAGAAATTTCTTTAGACTATTCTGAATTGATCTGATGAATTGATCTGATTGACTATTCAGAATTGGTCTGATGACCAATGTCTGATAATCCCATGGCGAGTAATACCATTTACCAGGCTTCCCAAGAGATAAGTCTTTACCAAAAAAAAAAAAAAAAAAGAAAATCCTCTTTCTGTGGAATGATTAACAATAACAACAGCTTGTGTTGATTGAGGACTTACTTTATAAGCTCTGCATTTCTTCATCATAATAGCCCTATTATTATGTTAACCTCATTTTACAAATAAGGACGTTGAGGCACAGAACAATTAAGTCAATGACTGTAGGTCACCTGGTGAGCCAGGATTGAATTCTGGTGACAGAGCTTGCTCTTTTACCCACTTTGCTTCTTGGTCTTGTCAATACTTCTAAGCGCTCTTTTGAACATTCTCCCTTGCGAGTCAGCCTCCAGTATCCGGCAGTTAGTGTTACAAGTTCTCACGGGAGTCTTCCGAGACCCTCCACTCGCAGTCTAGATGTATTCCTGAGCAACTGCATTAAGGCCCCTGGGTTCAGTTGCCATCAGTATCAGACCACATTTGCCTGTAGACAGTTGACCCGTAACACGGATGCAGAACCCACAGGTATGTGGAGGGCCAGCTTTGCAGAATCTATCCTTGGATTTTGGTATCCTTGTGGGCAGGCCCCTAGAACTGTTAGGGGAACCAGTGACTGAAGCTGCCTGCCCTGGCCAGACGCGATGCAACCACTTGCGTGTTACTTTACAACAGGAGGTCCTGTACGGAATGCAGAACTAACTACTACCAATCAGAAGAATTTGGTCGAGGTCAAAAGGAGAGAGGAGACTCCAGTTCAGGTGCCTTACCAACCTCCCAGACTTCTCACTGGAGTCCACCTTGGCTGAGTGAGGCACACCACCAGGAGGGACCCTGAGGCAGAATGATCAGCCAGAGACAGCCCGGAGGCTAACCGCATTATCCTAAGACCTGAGGCTGCGAGCCACGTGCTGGAGTTCTCCTGGGTTCCCTTCCCCTTGCTACTGTCCGTCCAGGCACCCCTTCCCAACAAAGTCTCTTGCTTTGTCAGCCTGTGTCTCCCTAGACAATTGATTTCTAAGTGTTGGACAGGAGTCCACTCTCAGGCTCTGGAAGGGGTCCTCTTTCCTGCAACAGAACTAATTCCCCATGGACAACTGTACAGCCGAAAAAGTGACTATACTAGCTCAACCAAAGCGGGGTTTGTTGTCTAGTAAGATTGAAAATACACGATCTGGGGCTGGCACAGCAGCCTGTCGTGTCACCAGCGTCCGAGGGACCCTTGATTGTTCCCCTGTACCTCCCTCACATAGCTTTCATTCTCAAGCTCTTTTTGCCTTGAATAACAAGATAGATGCTCTGCCCCCAGCTTCAAATCCATATCCCAAAGCAGGTATATGGGGGAATGACAAAAATGCATGAAAATCCAATCTATCACTTTGTATAAAGTTTCCTGAAACTCTTACCTGGCTACTTCTGTTTACCTGTCATTGGTCAGAACTGGTCATTTCCAGCAGCCAGGAAGTCAGAGAAAGTATCTTTTACCTGGGACATGGTGCCTGAACAAAGTTAAGACTCTGAAAGAATGAAGAAAATGTATATATATACACACATTGTGGAATACCATTTGGCCAAGAGAAAGAAGGAAATTGAGCCTTTTGCAACAACATGGATGGAGCCTGTGGGCGTCATGCTAAGGGAGACGAACCAGACAAAGACAAATTGTGCGGTGTCGCTTGTGTGTAGAATCTAAAAAGGTGACCTCATGAAAAACAGAGTGGATGGTGGTTAGCAGGCACTGTGGGTGGGGGGAGCCAAGTGGATGGGGGAACTGGGAAGATGTTTAAGGGTGCAAGTTTGCAACTAGTAAATACGTTCTGGAAATCTAACACACAGCAAGTCACGATCATCAACAATGCTGTACTATAAACTTCAAAGTTGCTAAGAGACTAAATTTTATTAGTTGTCATCACAAAAAGAAATGGCAATTAGGTAACATGATAGAGGTGTTAGCAGACACTACCATAGTAATCAAATTGCAACATACAAATTATCAAAATAACACACTGCATACCTTACACAGGTCATACATCAATTACATCTCAACTGGGAAGAAAAAGAAGAGAACTTAATATTGGGGAGCCAGTTAATATGCCATTATATACCACTGATCCCAAAGGTATCATTCTATCTCAACCTCTGCAAAAGTGAAGTTGAGTTTATGCCAAACTCTTTTCCCTGTTATAATACTATTACTGAATAAAATCTATCCTCACCTATTTAGCTAGTATTCAGCTCTGTTTATCTTTGATATCATCTGTTGTTCAGGCATACATTCTCTGCCTTTTTTATTTCCACAGGATCCTTTCATCCTCAGATGTCCTTTATTTTCCATCGCAAAATCAAAGACTGTGGTTTCCTAATGTTTCCTAAGTAGGCTGCAGGCCCTTAGGCTGGAAAATCAAAAGTTAACTATTTCTTTTGGCCTGCATTCCTGTTTTAACAACTCCAGCTCTTCCTATGACATTTAAGATGTCTCTGGATCAGTAGAGAAGAAAGCCATAAAGATGACTATTTCAAATATTATCTTGCTGTAGATACAGAATGCTTGTGGCAATAAATATAAGGAGAAGCCAACAAGAGATGAATGACACAAACTATTATACATCAACTTCATAGACTTGCTGTGAACCAATAAACTACAGAGTTACAAAAATGTCTAAATAAACTGGAAAGTGTATTGTTGTTGTTTACTTACTATTCAGTTCAGTCGCTCAGTCGGGTCCGACTCTTTGCGACCCCATGAATCGCAGCACGCCAGGCCTCCCTGTCCATCACCAACTCCCAGAGTTCACTCAGACTCACATCCATCGAGTCAGTGATGCCATCCAGCCATCTCATCCTCGGTCGTCCCCTTCTCCTCCTGCCCCCAATCCCTCCCAACATCAGAGTCTTTTCCAATGAGTCAACTCTTCACATGAGGTGGCCAAAGTACTGGAGTTTCAGTTTTAGCATCATTCCTTCCAAAGAAATCCCAGGGTTGATCTCCTTCAGAATGGACTGGTTGGATCTCCTTGCAGTCCAAGGGACTCTCAACAGTCTTCTCCAACACCACAGTTCAAAAGCATCAATTCTTCGGCGCTCAGCCTTCTTCACAGTCCAACTCTCACATCCATACATGACCACAGGAAAAACCATAGCCTTGACTAGATGGACCTTAGTTGGCAAAGTAATGTCTCTGCTTTTGAATATACTATCTAGGTTGGTCATAACTTTTCTTTCAAGGAGTAAGCGTCTTTTATTTTCATGGCTGCAGTCACCATCTGCAATGAAATTTTGGAGCTCAAAAAAAAAAAAAAAAAAAAAGTCAGCCCCTGTTTTTCCATCTATTTCCCATGACGTGGTGGGACCAGATACCATGATCTTCGTTTTCTGAACGTTGAGCTTTAAGCGAAGTTTTTCACTCTCCTCTTTCACTTTCATCAAGAGGCTTTTGAGTTCCTCTTCACTTTCTGCCATAAGGGTGGTGTCATCTGCATATCTGAGATTATTGATATTTCTCCCAGCAATCTTGATTCCAGCTTGTGTTTCTTCCAGTCCAGATTTCTCATGATGTACTCTGCATAGAAGTTAAATAAGCAGGGTGACAATATACAGCCTTGACGTACTCCTTTTCCTATTTGGAACCAGTCTGTTGTTCCATGTCCAGTTCTAACTGTTGCTTCCTGACCTGCATACAGATTTCTCAAGAGGCAGGTCAGGAGGTCTGGTATTCCCATCTCTCTCAGAAGTTTCCACAGTGTATTGTGATCCACACAGTCAAATGGAAAAAGCCATTTCACTGTAGTTGATTTTCATTGTAGTATAGTTGATTTTTTTAAATTTCCATTTTATTATGGAACTCTTCTGGGCAATACCCTCCCTGTAAGTGTTTTTCTGATGTCATCTAAGACATTATAGGCATTTCAGGTATCAAGATTTTTTCCTATCCTTAAATCTTATGGGCAGTTTTGATTAATGTTTGATAGCAAGCTAGTATTGCCCCTCAGATGGAAATTCACTAAAATCCTACTGCACAGCCCTGGGAGGTACTCACAGGCTTTTGCAATAAGTCCCAGTCTCTGCGCCACACACAGCTACTGCACAGAGAATTTGTCCATGTCAGGACTCCAGTCTGCGCTCTATACTGTTTGAGCTCAGCCAGTCTTATTGGTTCCAATTTAGCACATCCAATTAATACCGCCTGAAGGGTCAACTTACACACTTTCTATTTTCAGAAACAGTTCCCTAGTTAGACACAATGTCCAGCCCATAATCATTCAGATAAAAAGGATGCAACCACTTCAAATATACAAATTTTCATCTAAATTTTCACCTTAATCCCATTAATCCTCACATCTCTAACTGTAGGTAAGGGGGGTGGTCCCCGCTTAGACATGATCTCCACCCCTCAGAACGTTCATGTAAAGAAGACACACTCTTTTCACATAAAGTCCATGTCAGCCTTACTGTTTTCACCCAAACCTTCATCTTCATCCTATCAGCCCATTTATCACTGTATTTTCTCCATCTCACTGAAGCCTGCCTCAGGCTTCACTGGTACATTTTGGTACACCAGGGCATGGGCTTCCATGTTAATGAGTGCTAGGGTTTTCTCCTTCATTCCCTTATTTCACCCACTCAAGTACATAGAGTCTTGGGTCCCCTTTGCAGCAAGGGGATGAGCCTGGGGACTCTGGCCTTTTGTCAGGTGTGTTAAAGAAAAAATTCAACTGAGTAAAATTTAAAGACCTTACTGGCTTTAGGGGGAGCATCAATCTCGCAATATATAGGAGCTTCAGAGAGCTGTATGAGGCAAGAATTATAGGCAGAAGGGAGCAGGAAGAAGGAAGTTACACTGGGCATTTGCAGCCTGGTTAAGGCAGGGTTTCTTTCCTTGCATGGAGGAAAGGGAAGTCTTAGAAGCACTGGGCCAGGTAGCTTGCACTGAGCAGCCAGAAGCTGACGTCTGCCTAGGTTCTCCTTTCCTGGGAGAGCCCAGCATAAACACTCAGTGCAATTTGGGTTTGCTGACAAGTGGCTTAGCATGAGTGACTCCATCTTGGCCCTAATCTGGTTACTTTAACAACCTTTATTTTGGTTCACTGCCTAGCTATTGCCCCATCCCAGGTCAGGTTTCTCGTTGCAATTCTTCGTATGCCAGCTTCAAAAATTAAAAAAAAAAAAAAAAAGTTCTTCAAACTGAAAGTAAATAGAATGAACTTATTTGGGTCCCACCAGGCGTTCCCTTTTGGACTTATTTGGAGCCCACCGGGGGTGGGGGGGGGGTCCCTTTTGTCCAACCAACTTTCAATCCTGCTGTATTAAGACTTTTGTTTCAATCCAATCATTGTCCAGTTTAATTTATTTAATTTCTAAAGACTTCCACCTTACTGGGTTGTGTTCCTTGACCCTCCCCCAACTTCAACATTTCCACATTCGCTTGTTCATTAACCTGGTGTTTTTATTAGCAACTGCAAAGCCCATGAGGAGAAGCTGAGACAGTAAATTCAAAAAGGCTTCTGGGATTTTTGCTGATTTTGCAGCAGTAAAGTTACATATGGTGCCAAGTGAAAAAAGGTACCTCCTTTCAGTTCAGTTCAGTTCAGGAGCGTCCGCTGCCCTTGGCCGGCTCCCTCCTGCTCCCACACCCTTCACAGACCTGGCCCTCCAGGGAGGGAGATGAACGTATGGTGTTAACTAAGCAGCATGAGAAAGTGTGTATGGGGAGCAGCGTGTGGGTGGTCCTGTGAGGGTCTTCAGCCCATCTAAGAGTGTCAAGAAAAGTTTCCCCAAAAGATACCTTCCTGGGTCCTGAAGGATGAGTAAGTGTCAACCAAGCAAACGCAGGAAGAAGGGATATTCTAGCTGAGACACAGAACATGCGTGTCGGTGTACATGTGTGTGGGTGTGTGATTGCATGTAATTTTAACCTTGCATACCTCGAGCATGGACTTGGGTGGTGATGGTGGGGGATGAAGGAGACACACGAGGCTGAAGAGTGGCTGGAGCCGACCCCGTGGTCCTAAACCTTCCAGCCTGTCCTGGCTGTGGGCCTTCTCAGCCTCGCAGGTAAGAGGTTGCGAGTTCGAATGTTTCATCTTGCCTTCATGTCTGAGCCGGTTCGGCCAGGCTGGGTCTCTCCCCCAGTTGCCAGGCTGGAGGCTGACTGTGTCTGTCACTAGCACGTCTGATGGAGTGAGAGAAAGGGCTGGCTCCTCCTTCTCCTGTTACTAGGACAGAATATTAGACCTTCTATCTGTGAGTTCATCCTTCAGCTGGTCCAGAATGTGGCATCAAGAACATATTTTTTCTAACACTTGTAACTGTGGTTTTGTTGCTGATAATCCACCGAGAAATTTTTGAATGATGTGTCAACGTTGGGTTTCTGTTGTGTGCCAAGATTTTTGACATATGACGCTGAATTTAATTATCACAACACACATTTTACAAGAGACCTGATCTCCATCTCAGAGCTGAGGAAACCATGGTTGATTTTGGCCGTCTCCCTGGCTATGGGTGAGGCTGTTTCATGGGCTCTCTGTGCTCCTCCCTCCCTGCTTTTCCACCATGAGGACTCCACTGCCCCGGCCTGAGCACCTCCCAGAGGCCCCACCTCCTTCTCCATCACATTGGATGTCAGGATTTCAACATATAAACTGGGGTGGAGGGTGATGCAAACATTCAGACCACAGCATGGATGAATTGTTTATTCCAGAAACATTATTGAAATACTGCTGTGCTCGGGTAATATGGTGAGAGCTGGGAGAAGTGATAAAGGATATCTAAGACTCTCAATGACCTTGTTGTCTAATAAGGCTGAAAATACAGGAAACATATGAATGCAGGTGATTTAATGCAAAGCAGAGAATGATGAGCATCTCAAAAGAAGCACAGATGAGTGCTTAGGGTTTCGGGGGAGGGAGAGATTAATCTGTGGTGCAGTTGACACAGAAAGCTTCCCAGAGGAAGTGCTATTCATGCTGTAAAGTGAGAGAACTCAGCCAAGTGAACCTGTGGGGGAGGAGAGGAGGTAGGAGGAGAGGCGGGGCGAGGGGGAGATGGTTTCTTGGTCGAGGGACCCCCTCAAGTTCCCTCAGCAAGGCCAGATCCAAACATAAGCATCGCCTCTCTCCCCTGCTTTATCGTCGTTGGAAACGGGTATTTATCTTGCGTGTGTGTGTGTGTGTGTGTGTATGTGGTGTGCACTGTTCATTGCACTTCCAATGCCTGGAACAGTTCTTGGCATCTGGTAGGCCCTCCGTTAGTATTTGGGGGAGGAAGAAGGAGAGAAGAAAGGGGGAAGGGACCTGAACTTGAATTTGGTCCTCATCTCCAAGTAGGCAGACGGTGGCTCTTACAGAGTTGATGAAAATGTGAGCCAGATGGTGCCTGCTATACTCAGCTTAAGTGTACGCTGGAGCAATTTAAAAACACCTTTCTTCCTATTTACTATTATCTGGATGTTAAATGTCCAGTTTTGGGAAACAGTAATTATAATGTCGAACTCAAGTCGTCTCCAAGTTGCCTGTGATTGGTTAGGACAGAAAAGGAAAGCTGCCCAGGAGGGGCACATAAAGCAGTGGTTTTGTGCTCTTGAAACAGGTGACTCGGTGGGGATCTTTAAGAAGGGCTTTTGCGTCCCTCTTGCTTGTGTTTACCAAATAAGGACACACAGTCATCAGAGGACTCGGAGGAGCCTGTGAGAGTCACTGTCGTAGCCTCACTTGTGAGTCCTCCTCTGTTCTGGAAGTGAAGTGTTCCCTAAATACAAGTTGTTACTCCTTGGTCTTCATTTGCTTTATTTTTCACACATTCCTCCAATTATACCTGTGTCATAGCTTTATTGTAAATGCAACCAAGCTCTGTCAGTGTTTGTGGTTACACAATAATAACTTTTTTTTAACCTATTTTGAGCTCGCTTTCTTTTTTGAGCCTTTGTTCTATCACAGTTTCTGAAAACAAAGGATGCAATGCATGCATTCATTAATTCATACATTAATTAATTAATAATATAATATAACAATAATATAATACTATATTAATTAATTAATTAATTCTTACATACATTAATTCATACAAAGCAGTGTATGAGTGTTAGCCTTTAATTTCAATCAGATAAAATTCAGACATGTACAAAACACGAGAGAGTAGTTTTTGTTCCACCAAAGATTCCCGTCCATCTTCGTTGTTTTGTTATCAGTATATCCAGTTCTATAAAGTATTTTCTCATAATTTTATCTTTCCTGAAATTGCTTTTTGGGAACTATCGAGTGAAAGATGCAATATACAAACAAATTGAATTAAGCATGAAAGACATATGATTCGGGCTCCGTTCTTCTGGTGTGCTGGGGAGTTAACCAGGCACAGTTCATTAACACTAATGGAAAAATTCATCATTTACCATGAGCTTCTCTAGACATCGTAGGGCAATTTCTCCACCTAATTTGCTATATAATTTGATTACTTCTAAATGTACTAAGATTCGAAAAAGAGGTATTTTATCAATCATGCATCTTAAAGATTACTTCTCATTAATTTAAATATGAATTCCTTTGAGAAGAGACTTCCTCTCCCCAAATCAATTATTTCTATAAATATGTCCATGATTTCCTAGGCTCTATAGCCTTCTTTATGTTTCCAGATAATAAAAGCATATACTTTCCATAGTTTAACTGTAACTTACACTCTCTTTGTGTTTTAAGTATGGCTCAAGATTCAGAAAAAAATAAATTGTTTTTCTTTTTTATTTTATTTTTTTTTAATTTTTTTTTTTTTTTTTTACTTTACAATACTGTATTGGTTTTGCCCTACATTGACATGAATCCACCACAGGTGTACATGAATTCCCAACCCTGAGCCCCTCTCCCACCACCTTCCCCATATCATCTCTCTGGGTCATCCCAGTGCACCAGCCCCAAGCATCCTGTATCCTGTATCAAACCTAGACTAGCTTTTCGTTCATACATGATAGTATACATGTTTCAGTGCCATTCTCCCAAATCATCCCACCCTCTCCCTCTCCCACAGAGTCCAAAAGTCTGTTCTTTACATTCTTAATTTGACTCAGAAATCTCTATGGAGTAGAGATTTGGGACTTCCCTGGTGGTTCAGTGATTAAGAATCTGCCTGCCAATGCAGGGGATATGGGTTTGATCCCTGCTCTGGGAAGATCCCACATGCTGTAGGGCAACCAAGTCCACGTGCCACAACTGAAGTGTAGCCCCTGCTTGCCAGAGAAAGCAAAGCAACGGCAAAGATACATGTGTGTGCGTAGAAGTGGACTCGCGAATGTGCCGATGCCACATATCGGAGATAACGTTTATTTGCTCTATTGCCAAAAGATTAAATTTGAAACCCTAGGGGTCTCAAGCCTAATTAGGATTAGAGGTTTCCCTCCAGAAGCAGAGACACTCCCAGCCTGCAAAGGACTTCGTAAATACTGAGCAATCATACTTCACCGCCTTCAAATCTTTGGACTTAAAGTAAAAATTCACATTAGGACACATCTTAGCTCTGCAGCCCAACGCCTAAGAGGGTCACCTTCCATCCTAGTGAGCATGCAAACTGGTTCTGGATGCAGATTCCATTAGTGATGGTGCCCGTGGGTCCAGGAAGCCTCGCTGGCCTCGGCTGGACTTTTCTTTTGCATGCTAAGTCGCTTCAGTTGTGTCTGACTCTGTGACCCTGTGGACTGTAGCCCACCAGGCTCATCTCTCCATGGGAGTCTTCAGGCAGAAACTGGCGTGGGTTGCCATGCCCTCCTCCAGGGCATCTTCCTGACCCAAGAACTGAACCCACATCTCTGGCTTCTCCTTCACTGGCAGGTGGATTCCTTCCCCCTAGGGCCACCTTTTTTCTCTTTGCTTCAGTGGGAAAATAAACTGTTAGAAAGAGGCAACAGTAAAGTAGATGAACAAGGAATGACAATCTCTGCCATTTCTAAAGAAAACAAGAAAGTGGGGAGAATGGAGTCTGTTGGAGACCCTCTTGGGTTGAAGTCTGACGGGTCCAGGTGTCTTCTGGGCACGCAGTGGCTTCTGGGAGCCGTGAGGTCAGTGAGAATGTGGGCCGTGCTCCTGTGTGTTTGCCCTTGTGCCTTTGTCAGCCAGGGAATCCGTGACATTTAGGGAATTCTCAGAAAAGATTTCGACTCCAAAGAGGCTCTGGAATAATATTTGCTAATCCTTCTGGAATGATTAGGGGGCACAGTGGTAAAGAATTTGCTTGCCAACGCAGGAGCCACAGGAGACATGGGTTTGATCCCTAGGTGGGGACGATCCCCTGGAGAAGGAAATGGCAACCCACTCCAGTATTCTTGCCTGCATAATCCCACGGATAGAGGAGCCTGGTGGGCTACAGCCCATGGGGTCACAGAGAGTGGGGCACGACTGAGCACGCATGCACAGCATCAATCAGAGGAGAGAGAGCCTCAGGGAAAGAGGCTGGCAGGAGGCGGCTTACCGAGACAGAGATACAGGACCCTGGACAATCACTGTGACGGTGACCACACTCCTCTATGGTGCGTGAACACACTCGCATCAGTGACGCTTGCACGCGTGATGTACCAATAAAACCAGAAGGAAACAGGGAAAATGTTGACGGTTTGCTCTGGGAAACCATCTACTAACATCTATACTAGAAAGCTTATAATTTATAAATTATATATAGTTTTTCTAAAAACAGAAACTTCAGTATATAGCTTATAAGCTAAAATGAAGACAAGTGAAACCTTATTCAGACCCTAAGGTAGTAAAATTTCTAGTAGTTTTCATTATCTGAGTATATAAGTAAACCTTGCATGTGGATAGAAAGTATGGGGCAGAAATTGAAGTCTGTAAAGAATCAACACATTTAAGATTTCACTGTCGAACTGGTTAAATTTAATGAGAGAATAGAGATTTAAACCATTTTAAAATTCTAACAAAGTGAACATTTAGATCCCTGAAGCTTCCAAAGAACATCCACCTTGAGGGTAAAGTCATGGGTTGATTTCATCTTTCCATCTTTCCCGTCAAGTGCTGCTTTAAAAAGTGGCCCATCGCTGGTCTAGATAGAAATGGGGCCTCTTATCAGAGAGAAGCTGATGTATGATACCACTGAGAAGAGTGTGTGGTTTCAACTAAAAAGAAACCCTGAGTTACCTCCACTAGTTTCCTTCCTCCAGAACATCTCTGCCGTCAACTATCCCCAAATGCACACATCTGCACAGACCCACAGTCCCTTGAAAGCTTCAGCATGCCAAACACAGGAGGCAGCAGGTGGGAGTGGAGGTGCTTCCCCAGAAAGCTCAGCTCCGGGAGGGAAGGGAAGAAAGCAGCCAGCACAGCCTTGCTCCCACCCGCCTCTGCAAATGGCCCACCTGCCCTGAAACCTGATTCTGCTTCACTCAGTTTTCAAGATGGGGTCATTGTCAGTCAGCGCCTCTAGCTCTAAGATCAGGTCCTATAGAGTCACGCGGAGAGCGGCTGATGGGCCTGAATAATCTATGCTGTTGCAAATTAGTCCTAGTTTCAGCTTTCTCGGATTGCACAGCTATTGCAAGCAGAGAGCTTAAAATGTCGGCTTATCTAGGCAGATCTGCCAACAAACACACACAACTGGAACATTTCTATTGAAACTATTTTTGTATGGGCAAGTTTTAAAAAGACGGTATTAGCAAAATTAAAGACAAAAGAAAACTTTTTCTGCCTTTTCAAATACTGTCTACCTGCAGTACCAAGCCGGAGCCCCATCTCTTGCCTGGTGCCTCCTCCACCCCCATGCCACCCCAGCCACATCTCTCTTGTCTAAAGGATGCTCTTCTGTGTGAAATCACACAGCCTCCCATTACCGAGAGGCTCTTAGGAAATCCGTCCCCGCTGCTGCAGCTAGAGGCCAGGGACCACTCAACTGCTCCTGGGGTGCCTGGCTTAGCGGGGTAACGTGGGAAGCTGAGACCCTCGCTTAGAGCCAGAGAGACCCAATGTCCTGGCATGTGGTGGAGTTCACACCCTGAGCGGCCGTCTGTCTCTGCTCATCTGCAGAAAAAGACCACAGGGTCCCTCAGTCCTGCTGTTTAAAACAGTGAAACAGGGAACATGTTCTTAGCCCCACCTGCGGCATTTCATCATACACAGAGGGTTAGGCTTCAGGGTTTGATGCCCAGATTGAAGCCTCCGAGCCCCACGGCCTGGTTTTCTACAGTCTACATCAGAATCAGCTTCCTTCTGCTGCTGATGCTGCTGCTCTGGTCCAGACCCTTGGCCTGCCTGCCATCAGCTCC
>SJXQ01007592.1:325581-362837 GCA_006408695.1 Aepyceros melampus | reverse complement strand
CGCCCCCCATCCCATCCCTCAGCCTGCTCCTCTTTTGGCCAGAGCTGCCAGTATGACCTTCCCGACCTTTAACCTTTCTTTCCCAATTCAGGAACCTCCAGCATCTCTGGGAAGTTGAAGCTATTGGGCCCCCGCACGGTGAGAAAGGGTCTCCGCCCTGTTTCCTGGCCCAGTGGTCTTCTCCCAGGATCTTTCATCTCTCTGTCTCCACGCCTGGGACTGATAAGGCCAGACATATTTCAAGAACCTGCCCCTTGTGCCCTCCTTGATCCTAGCGTAATTAACAGCAGCGGCAACAACAAAAACAATTTTATGAAAACATTCCCTTCCCAGAGTGTGTTTACTTAATGAAATAGTGCATATAATGTAATATACACTTATAGTGCCTGATACATAGTATATGCTTAAGAAATATGTATTCCTGTTGTTATAGTTATATTATTATTAAACATTTACTATGAGTAGTAACTATAAACTCACAGTATAATATCCACAGCTTTTGCCTTTTAAAGACTTTTTAATGGGGACCATTTTTAAAGTCTTTATTGAATTTGTTACAACATTGCCTCTGTTTATGTTCAGGTCTTTTTGGCCTCAGGGCGTGTGAGATCTTAGCTCCCCAACCAGAAAACGAACCTGCACCCCCTGCATTGGAAGGCAAAGTCTTAACCACTGGACTGCCAGGGAAGTCCCTGCTTTTGCCTTTTAGATTTTTAATTCATTTCTTTTTGGACCCTCAGATCAAAGACCCCTGAGGTAGGCTCTGTAGAGCTGTCCAGGTTCCCTAAGGCTTAATGCAGTGCTGTGCATACAGTTGTTGCTGTTCAGTCATTAAATTATGTTCAACTCTTTGCAACCGCCTGGACTGCATGCAGAACGCCAGACTTTCCTTGACCCTCACCATCTTTCGGAGTCTGCTCAAATTCATGTCCATTGAGTCGATGATGTCATCCATCTCATCCTCTGTCACCCCTTCTCCTCCTGTCCTTACTCTTTCCCAGCATACAGTGGCATACAGTAAAGTTTGTGGATGGAATCTTGGCAGCATTTCCACCCTCCTCCCCTTCCCCCCCCTGCTTCTGGCCTCCACTCACACAGGGTCTGCTTGGACACTTGCGTGGCCAAGTTAGGTGGAATCTTGTATTTGGCTGTGTAGAAGAAACATTAGTTTGTGTGTATGTGGGTGTGAATATTTAAATTCTCATTTAAAACATGTTAGGATGGAATGCAAAACCTTTTTTCTGGCAGAAAGTCAAGCCTGTCTCTTCTTTATTTTCTCCTCCTTTCTCACGGTTTTTATAAATTACAGCTTGTCCCAATAAAAAATTATCCAGATGGCCAGTTCCTCACATCACATTTTATTCCGTGCAGAGAACGTGTCTTTGTTTCTAAAGAATTCCTTTCTCACCACATGTTCTATTCTTGAAACAACTCGGTAAATTTTGGAATGAAATTGGAAAAAAAAAAAAAACACTGAATGGCTTAAATTCTCTCAAACTGTTCTGATTTTCCTACCTTTCTCTCTGTATAATCAACAATGCCAGAGACATTACATAAATACATTAACATCATAAATATCCATTTGGCAACGCACCCACTATGTACAGGGTAATAATGTCAAGTATTCCACCACTGTTATTTATATATGATGTATTCAGGGAAAAGTCTAATCCCAGAGGGAGTTTGGCGTAGAACTTAAAAGCCTAGATCCTAGCATGAATCTGCCTGGGTCTCAAACCCGACTCCAGCATCCTACCTGTGTGGCCTTGTATGACTTACTTCACCTCTCTGTACCTCAATTGCTTCATCTATAAAATGCAGATAATAATAGAACCTATCTTGAGGGATGTTGTGAGAATTCAGAAACTTAACATATAAAGAGAGCTTAAGTCAGGGCATAACACAGAGTAAAAACTGTAGAAGTATGATCTGTTTTAGATATTATGAGTAATAGATGAATCAAGTTGTGTTTAGGTATCATCTTCTCTAAATTTTTGAATGATTTTACTGCCTAAATTTAGTAGAAATAAAAGAATTCATATATTTTTTTTAGATTAGTCTGGTCATCTTATATAAAATATTTTGCATGTTGATTCTCATTTTGTTGTTTAACAAATAGTTAAATCACTTGAACAGTGTGTCAAGACAGCTTATGGTAGAAAAAGTAGTGTTGAATCTTATTTTCTTGAAAGAAGTAAGTGTTCATTTTTATCCCCAATTACATGGGTGCCCCTAATCTTTAGGCTTCCAGTATTCTTGCCTGGAGAATCCCAGGGACGGGGGAGCCTGGTGGGCTGCCGTCTCTGGGGTTGCACAGAGTTGGACATGACTGAAGTGACTTAGCAGCAGGTGGCACTAGGGGTAAAGAACCCGCCTGCCAATGCAGAAGATGCAAGATACTTGGGTTCAATTCCTGGGTCGGGAAGATCCCCTGGAGGAGGACATAGTAACCCACTCCAGTATTCTTGCCTGGAGAATTCCATGGATACAGTCCTTAGGGTCGCCACAAGGACACAGCTAAAGGGACTCAGCACACACGCATGCCCTAATCTTTAATATCTCAGTGTGGTTTATTTAAACTTAAATATATATATATATAATCCTCCCTTCCAGATTTAATAAGATTACTAATGTTGATTATTGCTAATTGGGATTATACTGCTTTATGCACATTAAATTGCAGTACAAGTTTGCCTTTGGTATGTTAACTGATTTAGGGGGAAGAGAATTGGCAATCAACTTCAGGAATTTGAGGAAAGCCTACTA
The DNA here is from genome assembly GCA_006408695.1 of Aepyceros melampus. NCBI lineage: Eukaryota > Metazoa > Chordata > Mammalia > Artiodactyla > Bovidae > Aepyceros > Aepyceros melampus. The sequence goes on along the minus strand of SJXQ01007592.1, from coordinate 360,071 downwards.
TTGAGACCTTAGATTGCTGCTCTATGTATGTATCATTTGTACTTGCTCACAATTCTCATAGAAGTAAAATCAGTAAAACTTTTAAGTCCTAGTTAGCTTTTGTAAGTTTCCATAGAAAATATTACAGGAATTCTACAATTATAGCTACCTGCCTTTCAGTGTTTATCATGCCTTTTATTACCGTTGGCCAAAAGGTCGATGTTACCTTCAAAATAAAAATTATCCATTTAACATACCATGCACTTTTAAGCTGTCCACATGTTAAAGTTGGATGGCAGAGAGGCAAAGGTTTGTCTTCCCCCCATTTCCTGGCACACCCCTGTTCTTCAAGTCTCTGTCCCCATCCTTTGAGGAGGCAGCATCAAGGGCTTCCTTGCCGCCTTTGCTGCAGGAGGCAAGCCCCTCAGATGGTCTGTTCCATGAACACTTCCAAATACTTGGCCTCCACTCACTCCAACAATTAAATTCTTATCTTTTGAAGATAACCCAGGAGACTTTAGTATCTCACGTCCCGGCTTAGATATATTGTCCTGTCTAGGTCTGAGAAAGAAAGACTACAATTGGCTAGTAAAATTATTGAGACTAAGCTATATGATGTGGTGAACCTCCTGGAGATTGCATTAGGGAAGAACTCTTCACAGCCTCACTGCAGCCGAAGTCCTGGGCTGCGTGTGGCCATGTTCCCAGACCAGGCTCCTCCTGGGAGCTATTGGCCTTTCTTGGGTGACTTCACTTTTCTGGATCAGCAAGAAGGTTGTCAGCGACCTGACACTCTTCCTGAAATACCGCTGACCTCTGGGTTTTACTTATGTTTTGAAGTACAGCACCCAAGGGGCTGTTTCATCTTTCCCAGTTTGCTTGAATGTGTAAAGCCTCTAACGTCATGTCATGGAGAGAAGATGCTAATAGATACCTGAGCAGGGAGAGAATTCAGAGCGGGGGCCAAGGCACTCAGGCCGGAAGGACTCTTGGTGCCCAAGGTCCCTCCGGCCACCCCGGGGCTGTCAGTGCCCAGCGCTTGGGAAGCTTCCAATTAGGTGTGTGGTGACAGCTTAGTTACATTCTCCTGGTCCAGACTGTCCATTCCCCAGGGCTTGACAGAGCATGGCCCATTATTTTTATCAGGACAAGGGAGTCATAGAGAAGCAGGGACCACATCAGCTGAGAAGATGAAAATGTGGTGAGTACAAGATGATAATAGGGTTGGATGAGTAGGGCCTGGAGCCCAGGGGTTTGGAAATCTGCAGCTCTTGTCTCGACTCTTGGAATTGGAGCCAAGCGGGAGGAATCAGAAATGAAAGTGAGGAACCCCAGGAAGTGGGAAAGCACAGTAAGAGAGAATAATTCAGGGGTGTAGGCACATGGAGGCCTGGTCAGCTGGGGAGGCAGACCTGCCTTCCAGGGGTGGGGTGAGGAGGCAGAGGGCTTGTCATGGGAGGGGGCCCAGCAAGAGCCAAGTAGGAACGTGGGGCTTCCCCGAGGAGGACCCCTGGGTTCATGGCATGACAGTAGATAAGACTCTTACTGTTTTAAATTTATTTTTACTTTCTGGCCATTCTGTGCAGCATGCAGGACCTTAGTTCCCTGACCAGGGATCAAACCCACGCCCCCTGCATTGGAAGGTCGGAGCCTTAACCACAGGACTACCAGGAAAAGTCTCTCTAGACCAGGCTTTTAGAAGCAAAGTGTGTGTGTGTTAGTCACTCAGTTATGTCTGACTCTTTGTGACCCTATGGACTATAGCCCACCAGGCTCCACTGTCCATGGGGATTCTCCAGGCAAGAATACTAGAGTGGATTGCCATGCCCTCCTCCAGGGGATCTTCCCAACCCAGGGATCAAACCCAGGTCTCCTGCATTGAGGGCAGATTCTTTACCATCTGAGCTACCAGGGAAGCCCAAGAATCCTGGAGTGTCTTGCCATGCCCTCCTCCAGGGGATCTTCCCAACCCAGGGACAGAACCCGTGTCTCCTGCATTTCCTTCTCCTTCATTGGCAGGCAGATTCTTTATCACTGAGCCAACAAGGACCGATGCAAATGCCAGGTTCTGTGACGCAGAGCCCACAAGGCTGAGCCCTGAGCTCCAGTATCAGAACTAGGCCCTGCTTCAGGTTCAGACCTTTGGACTTTAGACTGAACTGTGGGGTTTAGAGACTCACCAAAGGCTTCAGATCAGGATTGGTCCTGAGTATAAGGGGCAACTGCACTGACCTGTGAAATCAGGTGCTCCTGTCATGGAAGGAAGGCGATTTCAGAGGCTGAGGACCATCAGGGGCCTGACATCACCTGCAATGATTCAGCACTGGCCGCTCCAGCTCTGGCCTCAGTACAACCAGCAGAGCAGGGCAGCCAAGGATGCTGCTCCTAAGAGGAGGGCAGGACAGTTTTTAAGGAAAGAATGTATACCAATACAGTTTTGTTTTATTTTTCTATTTCTTCTCAGATGAAATAGAAATTACACTTGCTTCTCAATTATACTTACATATTCTTAAAAGCAAAGCTAGTATTTTTAATGGCGGTCATTTTTCTGTTTCTATTTATGAAGAGGTCTACTAGGATCTCAGATCTGGTCCAAAAATCTTCTTCAAAAATTTTTTTCCATCTATTTGTTTTTGGCAGTGTGAGGCCTTAGTTGCAGCATCACAAGCGTCTCTAGTTGTCGTTCTGGGGCTCAGTTGCTCTGTGGCATGTGGATCTTAGTCCCGCCGAGCCCCAGCCCAGGGATCGAACCTGCGACCCCTGTGTTGGAAGGCAGACTCTCAACCACTGGACCACCAAGAACATCCCCCAAAACCTCTTTTAAACTTTGCAGCTGTCTAGAAGTTTTTGTTTGTTTAGCATTTGCCCTCTAGTCACCTGTCTTGCTGATGAACTTGGACCTGACATATTGTATAAATTATTCAGCTGAACTGTATGAAATTCCTGGTATTCAGCTGTGTCTGACTTTTAAAAGCTATGTAGTTTCTGCAGTCTCTTCCTCCTTTTCCTGCAAGCAGCACACATATATTGAATTAAGGAGGTTAATTACTGTGGTTCCCAGTTAGAAGAACCCCACCTCCCATGGAGTTCCCGCTCAGTCCAGCCATCCCACCTGCCGTTTTCTTGCTTCCTTCACTCTGTCCACAGTGAGCTGAAATTTGAACCTGCCACCTCCCTGTCCATCAGAAGCTACCATTTTCCTTTGACCAACAGAGACTTGAGGCATAGAAATTTCAGCTTATATGTCAGCAGTTTGCTGAAGAGATTATGTCTTCAAAACCTTCCCCCCCCCAATATTTGGCTAAATGAGTAGTAAGTTTTAAATGGTTTTCATCACACCTAGGACAACCACTTCAATCAACTTTCTTCTATGTGTATGGTTTTATGAGAGTTGTGTATGTTCTGAAACATGCACATATACACACATATCCCCTGGAGAAGGAAGTGGTCACCCACCCCAGTATTCTTGCCTGCAGAATCCTATGGACAGAGGAGCCTGGCAGGCTACCGTCCATAGGGTTGCACAGTTTCAAACACGACTGAAGTGACTTAGGACACATACACACACATAAGGGTGTGCGTGTGCAAAAAGGCTCATGATTGGGATGCCATCTCTGTAAGATAAATATTTCTCTGCAGTGAACACAAGTAAGCACAGAGCTATGATCCAGAAATGCATTCCCAGCAGAGCTGAGGTTAGATGGGACGCCGACAACGCTACTGAAAGCCCATCATCCCCACTCCTTACGAACTTCCATTTCTCTCCCATTGTTACCTTCTTTCAGGTTCTTCACCAGCATCTTCTGCAAAATGTGCTCTTGTCATTTAATTTATTCTTTTGAACTTCACACTTTATTCTGATCTGTGTAATAAGGAGATACTCTGTCATATGCCTTGCTTCTCAGAACTGAGAAATACCCTATTCTGGTGATGCTCGAGGCACTGCATTGGTGCTAATCATTAAGTGATTTGTTTCGGGGTTTCCCAAGATGCCAAGTCACATTGGGAAAATTGCTTATCTTGTGTGAACCTATTTTCTTACCTACGAAAAATACATCAATACTGTCTTTAATTTTTGCATGCCATAGTACCTGTGAGATAAAGAAGAGCTAGAATGGGATTAAGAAATAAGTGAATGATTAAATGACTAAAAGCACTGATTAACGAGTAAAGATTGAGGAGAACAGAATTTCTCTTAACTGAGCAAGAGGGTGGATGGTAGCCTCGACAAGCCTGGGCGGATAAGCCTGAGGAAGATGGCATGAGTGCTGTGCAGCGCAAGTCACCCGGGGCCACGATATGAAACCAAGAAAATTCATGGCCATAATGATCATTAAGTCATCCCGGGTTGGGAGTATGTGCTGATGGATGGTTAGCAAAGCTTCTGAGTGATAGTGTTTTAGTGAAAATCAACTGTGCGTGAAATAAACATTTTCCATCTCCCTTAGGTTAGCCTAATGCCTTTCAACTCTCATCTACAGAAAATTCTTCCCAAAAATCTCCCTTAAATCTCATAAGTTGCAGCCTAAACCAATCGGTCCTGCTGGAAACTGCTTTATCACCACTTCACTCCTCACACAGGACCCAGCACAGACTGATTTATTTTCCCCTAGACATGGTGGGCTGCGTACCTCTGCTTTCTCCAGGAATAGTGCCTCTGCCACTCTGCACAAGAATTATGTTCCCTTTCTGATGGTGCTGAAAGGGCCGTCCCACTTTGGCCCACATGGTTGGTGCTAATAATTAAGTGATTGATTTGGGGGGTTTCCCAAGAAGGTGCCAAGTCACATTGGGAAAACTGCTGATCTTGTGTGAGTTTAATATATGAAAACTATATTAAAGATATCTTTGGGTATTTTTTGAACCCAGGTCTCCTGCATTGCAGGCAGATTCTTTACCATCTGAGCTACCAGGGATTCCCTTGGGTGTTTAGTGCTAAATACTAGAGATAATATATGTAAAACACCTTGTATTGTAGTGGGCCTATGTAGGCACTCAGTAGGGGTGGCTTTTGTTCTTATTTTAAATTGTATTTTTGGGAGCATATCCCAGCTTCTTCACTAGAAGTGTATTCTCTCAGGTGCCTAGCATGCAGCACATGCTACGTTAGTGGGTTGTTGGATCAATAACTGGATAAACAAACTAATAGATCAAAGCCAATTAATATGAACTACAGAACATATGTGCACGGAGCGCTGCTGTCTGGCAAAGTACAGGTTTACCCTGTTATGTTGGGCGAGGCTAGTGTTATCAGAATCACCCCACTCCTAATTCCAGAAGGCCCATTCCAGATCCAGGTTGGTACTGACGCCCTCTGAGGTTAGACTTCATATAGCGGCTCCCTAGAAAACTCAGTCTATTGTAAAATAGAGGGAAACCTCATTGCTCCTGAGTCAATTCCTAGGCAGGTTAATGAGAAGTCCGGGGTCCCAAGGAGGAGAAAGGGGTCTGGGGCTCTTGAGGAGGAGACAGGGGTCTGGAATTCTTAAGGAGGAGAAAAGGACAACCTTTCCATGACAGCAGCTCCCAGTCTTGCGGTGTGTGTATGTACGTGTGTGTCTACACGTGTGTATGTCTTTTTTTTTTTCCCCTGCAGTCCTTAGTCTTAGTCACATAAGACGTTTTTCTTCTTTAAGCCCGGAGCTGATGATTACACAGCAAAACAGCTCAGCTTAAACTCTGTACTAAGGATTATATAACAACAATGTATCCTGCTTGAGGACAGTTTCTCCTTCTTGAAAACCTTCTGACTAATCCTGTTATCTTAAAATGTATATTATGGAAGTGGGTCTGGTAAGATCTTTCTATTGTTAGTTCTAATCCTGTCGTCTTAAAATGTAAATTGTGAGAGTGGGTCTAGTAAGATCTTTACAACCTTGAGACATTCTTTGGATTTATTATAATAACCAATTAAAAAAAGTATTTAGCTTGCTTGCTAAGACTAGCAAGGGGGCACTCTCTGTCCCCCTTCTGATGTCTATTTCAGAAGCTTTCTCTGTCCTTTCTGTACTTTAATAAAACTGCTACAGAAAAGCTCTTGAGTGATCCTGGTCCCTGGTCCCAAAGCTAAATCTTCTTCTCCGGAGATCACAAATCTGACATCGTTCACTGTTAGCTATCACTCCCTAATTTGATCATGACTTGAAAATAACAAAAGCAAACTCTCCTGTATCAGAAAGGATTTATTATGCATCGTGTTACCAGCACATTTACAGTAACTAGGAAGTGAATTCCTGGAAAAAAAGAGCCCATTGCCAAGACACTGACGCATTTGAGTCCATGCTCCCCTGGATATAAAGGATGACAGCACTGTCATCATGAGAGCTCTTCCCAGACCTGGGGGGTGTGTGTGTGTATGTATGTGTGTGTCTATGTGTATGTATGTATATATCTGTGTGTGTCTGTGTGTGTGTCTGTGTCTGTAGTTTTTGTGTGTATGTGTGTCTGTGTGAGGTACATGTGTGTGCCTGTATGTCTGTGTGTGTATTTGTGTGTGTTGTGTGTCTGTGTGTATGTATGTGTGTTTGTGTATCTATGTGTTTGTGTGTATCTGTGTCTGTGTATGTATGTGTATTTGTGTGTGTTGTGTGTATGCCTGTGTGTGTCTCTGTGTGTATGTGTGTGTGTGTGTGTCTATTTGTATATCTGTGTGTGTATGTTTCTGCCTGTGTCTGTGTGTGTGAGATTCCTCATGGTCACAACATCCCAGAGGAGCTGGATCTGATTTTCCCATTTCCCTGGGGGAACTGGAGCTTGGGCGTGGACCAGGTCCCTGAGGGGCACCATCACACCTGATCATCCTCTGATGGCGCCTCCCTTGTTCAGAAACAGGTTGGAGCCTCTGGAGGCAGAGCCGTGGGTGCAGAGCCCTGTAGACAGCAGTCACCCAGGGAAGGGACTGGACCGTTGGTCCTGGCAGATCTTTGACCTGAACCTGCTGTCAGGCTCCAGCCACATCTGGAGTTCAGGATTCAGCTGCAACCCAGTCTCTCCTCTTTCACCCATAATCGGCCCTTCACATTCAAACACAAAACTTCCTAGCCAGTCTCAGGAGGATGAAGCAGACAACCAGATACAGAATTTCTGGGTAAACAAATGATTTTTTAAAAGCTTAATGTTCTCTTGCTGGTAAATATATTTAATTGCCCCATAGTACTCTGTGATGCAGGTAGTCCCATCAGGGCATGGAGTTTCAAGGATGCAGACGGAGTCAGCTGTTTATACGGCATTTTCACTGTGTGTGCATCCTTATGACAGTCTTCTGTTTTCAAGTTTCTTAAATTGTGAAAACTGTATTGCTGATGACTATGCCTGTGATGTTTGCGGACCAGTGTCTGAGGCCTGCACAGAGGGCAATACGGGAAGAAACTTAACATAGTGTGTTGCGTGAAAGGAAAACGTCTCTATCCAGTGTTTCAGTTTTGGATGTGTGTCTGTTCCCATGACAGTTCAGCCCTGATGCGTCACCCTAAACTACGCCTGTGCTCTCATTTTTATACAAACCAGTGCTTTCGGCTGTCCGTGTTCGGACAGGACCTTGAAAAAGGAGGCAATGCTTCAGGATCGTCTGAGAGAACAAACACAGGCAAAAAAGTGGAATAGGCTCTGCACATTCAATATGGAAAAATCTCTATAGCTTGAACTTCAGGGGAAGACTCCAGAAGGTGAACAACCAGTTCAGGTAAGGAAATCTTAAAAATGTGAAACAGAGAGTAAAGCATGTAGAAGAGAAAAGAACAAACTTGTTGGTGATGATTCCTTATGTTTCTTCAAAATCTTTTTTCTTTAATTTCTGGTTAATATTATGTTCACTAGCTTGTAGAATTCATCTAAGCCTTGACACTTCATTTTTTAAAATATTTTTACTTACTTCATCCTCAGTAATGTGAGTTGACCTCTAAGTGGAGGTATTATATGGAAGTCACAGAATGCAAATCTCACGTGTAAAATTCTGTAAGACTCCCTGCATCTTTGGAGATGTCTCACAGGTGGCATCTCTCTGGGCACATGGCCCGGTATCCACATCCTCTCATCCCACCAGCACCCTCTCGCCCACCTGGTACTTGTTATCTTTAATCCAAACATCCCTCAGACATGGTTTCCTTACTCTGAATAGTTTCCTTATCAATGGCACATCATCCTTTTGTTCCTAAATGTAAACTTATGACTATCAGTCCTCAGTTTTTATTTGTTGTTGTTGTTGTTCAGTCATGTTTGATTCTTTGCAACCCCAAGGACTGCAGCCTGCCAGGCTTTCCTGTCCTTCACCATCTCCTGGAGCTTGCTCAAACTCATGTCCATTGAGTCAGTGATGCCATCCACCCATCTCATCCTCTGTTGCCCTCTTCTTCTGCCTTCAATCTTTCCCAGCATCAGAGTCTTTTCCAATGAGTTGGCTCTTTGTATCAGGTGGCCCAAGTATTGGAACTTCAGCTTCAGCATTGATCCTTCCAATGCATATTCAGTACTGATTTCCTTTAGGAGTGACTGGTTTGATCTCTTTCTGTCCAAGGTATTCTCAAGAGTCTTCTCCAGCACTACAGTTTGAAAGCATCAGTTCTTCAATGCTCAGCCTTGTTTATGGTCCACCTCTCACATCTGTCCATGACTACTGGATTATTTACATATAATTTTCTAAGAAGCTGCAGATGCAACTGTATTTGCACTTTTTTTTAAACCTAAACATGTAAATAATTTAAATCACATTTGAGAATAAAAGCTTCATTTCCCATGCTGGGGATTATAAACACAGGAAGATCTAATGCAAAGTGAATGACTGACAACCAGAGATGGAGCCATGAAAGGCTTGAGAGAGGTGAGAAGTGGGCGTCTTCAGACCCGCTGTAGGCAGAAGGCACTGGCGTTGAAGGACAGTAGACCCCACCCAAGGTGAGCTTTGGGGGAGCTGCTAGGGGAGGGGCTGCTGGTTCTCCCGACCCTCCACCCCCAGCCCCGTTCTTCCCACTCAGCATGTGGGACCGGAAGGTGTGCACACCTCTACGCAGAGGCTGACTTAGCGGGGATACTCTTGTACTCAAGAGATCTGATCACTGGGAGAGTTTGGCTCGTGCTATTTTGTGCTTAGTCGCTTAGTCCTGTCCGAATCTTTGCAATTCCAGGGACTACAGCCTGCCAGGCTCCTCTGTCCATGGGATTCTCCAGGCAAGAATACTGGAGTGGGTTGTCATGCCCTCCTCCAGGGGATCTTCCCAAAGTTCAGCTCATAGGACATGCTTTTGAGGTGGATTTTACATCTCGGACTGTTCATTTTGTTCCTTTTATGGAGCATTCAGGTGATGGTGCATTTTCGCTCACATAGCTGATTTAAAGTGTGGTGGCTCTGCACGCTCCTGCGCAAACTCTCTCTGCGGCATGCCAGCCGCTGCTTCTGGGTACCAAGGCGCTCCTCTGTCGCATCTGTATCCTGCTTCTCATCCTTTGTTCTACACCCACTCCTCTTGCTGAAACCGCACAGGGTCTGGGTTTTCTTCACTGCTTTTCACACCCACGCCGTTTACACTTCAATTGGCTGAGAGCTTCAACAGCCTTTCCATTTCCTAGTGGAGGGAGAAGTTTTTCTCTCTTTCTTTTTCTAAAAACTGTTTTTCCCAGGAACCCTGTTTGTTTATTCCAGAGGCCAGTACATCCATTTGCTCTTACTCTTTTTGTTCTGTTCTGTTATCTTTTTTTTTCCCAAACAAAAATGCTCTTGTAAACATTTTAGACATTCATTCTCAATGTCAAAAGCCAGAGAGAATAAACAGCTCTTTGAACTGCTTTAAAAAGCGATGACACCGTGGTGTTCTCTCAGAGGTTAGCCAAGCCTTTCTCTTCAGCACAGATGTACGGCTTCTAACTCCGCTTATGGTACACTGTTGAGCGCCTTATGGTTTTGAAGGGGGTTTGCACTGCAATGGATCAGTAAGCATAATTACTACTGATAGAAAAAGCAGAGAATGTTAGTTGATGTGTGTATGCATGCCCATCGCTTCAGTCATGTGACTCTTTTTGACCCCATGGACTGTGGCCTACCAGGCTCCTCTGTCCTTGGGATTCTCCAGGCAAGTGAACTGGAATGGGTTGCCATGCCCTCCTCCAGGGGATCTTCCTGACCCTGGGATCAAACCGGAGATTCCTGTATCTCCTGCTTTGCAGGTGGATTCTTTACCCACTGAGCCACCTGGGAAGCCCTGTTAATTGATTACCAAGCCAAAAAGAAAAAAAGAACCACACATGCTATTCTGTGAAATCCTCTTTTGTAAACGCAGAGAACTGTGTTAGCAGCTGGGCAGGGGAGGGGAGACCCATGGTGAAAGTCTAGAATTCTTAAGCCATACTTTTTCTTTCACACCCTGAGACCAAAGTCATGCTTGTGCCCCAGTCCTCATCCTCTTTTTACACCGATCATCCTAACATTGTTTGGATCGATGGTCTTGGCAGTAACATCTGCTTGTACCTGTTCCTCGTCGCCGCCCCCCCCCTCAATCTCCCTGATCCAAGTCATGGTCCAGAATTCCAGCTGGAGGAAAAAAATAAAAGAGGAGAGAGAATAAGGAAATCAACAAGGAAGAGTATGTCTGCTAATGATGAGCAGATACGATTTATTTTAACTCTTTTCACAGTTTACTTGTGATAATCTCCTGAGGCTGCCTGTACTCTAACCCAGATCTTTGCTCTTAAAATAATAAGATACCATGTAGAGGTGGAGGAAAATGTTCAAATCCCATCTGGCCTCTTCTACATGCTGAGGGAAAATAATTTTTACTTGGCCCATGTCCAAGGATCGGTACGGGCATTAAATTAGCAAGTGAAAATGTCTTAGTCGCTCAGTCATGTCAGACTTTTTGCGACTGTAGCCCACCAGTCTCCTATGTGCATGGGATTCTCCAAGCAAGAATTCTGGAGTGGGTTGCCATTTTCTGCTCCCGGGGATCTTCCCAACCCAGAGATCAAACCTGGGTCTTCTGCGTTGCAGGTGGATTCTTTGCTGTCTGAGCCACTAGGGAAGGCACAGGGTTAAATTAGCAAAGATCAGAGTTTTAATTTCCCCTGGCTTCCAGGGTATCCACCATCACTGAGCTCCAACAGGCCTGCTCTGACTTCTTTTACTGGCAATGCTGTGACCTTAGAATCTCCAGACTGCTTATAGTTCCAGGGAAAAATATAAAATTAACTCTTGACTTTCTTCCAAAATCAATTAGATGCTGCCCAGCAGTTGAGGAAGTTTTGTCTTTTCCTTAACGGCACTCCAGTTTTGTGTCTATTTTTAAAAACCATGCTTGTTTTGATGTTAATCTTTGGAGAGGGAACTATAATTAGTAAATTATAAGTCTCCATGATTTAGTAGTGGAAAGTCTATTTATGTTCACATTTTCTTAGTGGAGGGTCATGTTATAGATTCGAGTGTATTACATACTACTTAATGTTTATAAGATTCATCTTCACAGTCTAAGTTTGCATGTTAATACAACCTTGAGGAGTCAGATTCACAATAAAATGCCACTACTGAAAAACTATATACTATTAGATATAGTCCCTTTTTTGGTGCTAATAGAATCAGTGGGGGCTTCCCTGGTGGCTCAATAATAAAGAATCCGCCTGCAATGCAGGAGACGAGGATTCCATCCCTGGATTGGAAAGATGGCTGGAGAAAGAAGTGGCTACCCACTCTGGTATTCTTGTCTGGGAAGTCCCATGGACAGAGGAGCCTGACAGGCTATAGTTTATGGGGTTTCGAGAGAGGGATACGACTGAGTAACTAAACCATCACCACTAGAGTGAGTAGTAGTATATTCATGGTGCATTAAATGCAGGCAAATGACCTTACCCTTGAGTATCTTGCATCCAGGAATGAACTCTAGGGTGAAAAATAACTTTAATATATTACCTTGAAAGTTTCCCATAATCTTGTCATTTAGGCAAAATGGATGTTATTGTCATTAGAGTGTTGTCAGTTAACTGGTGAGGAAGTCAAAGGTCTCCCTAGTAGTTAATCCAGGACCTGGGTCTTCTGGTTAAGTCCAGCATATTCTTAGTTCTGTAACCTCAGAGCACCAGATTTATCGACAACAATGCTAATTGCACACACTCAGCTCCTACCGCAAAGCCCTATAAAAGACAATGCATATACACGGTCTAGTGAATTTTATTTCATCCTCACAGCAACTCTATGTGTGGTAAATATTCTGACTCTGATTTTATAACATCGGCACCTGAAGGTTCAGAGTGGTTAGGCAAAGTGTGCAGGACCACACTGTGGCAGAAGAGGTGGGATCTGAATCCAGAACACTTGACCCTGAATCCTATGTGCATTTCAAAGCATCAGGCTGGCAGCAACACAGCAGCTGAAGGCTCTGAACCTGCCTGGCTGGGTTCAGATTTAGACATTTTCCTGCTGTTCAGGATTCTCAGGTAATCTCGAGAGGAATTTGTTTCTTACTTGGTGAAAATAGAACTACTGAGGGGGAGGGATCTTAACCGTATCCTCCCCAAACTGTCTATTCTTATTTATACTGTAGAATGCAAAACTTGCACCTTGAACACGTTTCTTTGAAATTGGTACTAAAGGCTTTGATCTGCAACAAGGAATAAGATTATACTCAGTAAACAGTTTCCTCATAAAGGAAATTGCTAGAAATGCAGCTCCCCTCCCCCACCTTATACAATCTGTTTGCTGGCTTCCGCAGGCCAGCATAGGACTTTTTTCCAGGCCCCTCCAGTCCACCTCAGTATTCTCTAATAGCATCTTCTGCCTCCCAGAGCAGTGTTTAACATACTCTAATTCACACAATCGGCAGAACCATTAGTTATAATAGCTGTCATATTCAATCACTGCTATTAAGAAAATCTAACAAAACGCCTTATAAAGCTCACTTTGTTTTTCCTAATGCCTGCCATATTATAAATTTTGCACACTTCCCAAAGGCCTATATTGACGATGAAAGTGGCTGGGAAAAAATTATGGTAATCAGAGAAGAACGGCAGGCAGTAAGGTGGTTCCCTAATGATCCTAATAATAAATTCCTCTGCTCTGAGCTAACTAGTTGGTATTCAAGACTCAAATTACCTTCTACAAGGTCCATTCTCAGAATTGAAGCAGTGTTAGCTGGTTGTTTCCTGTATGAACCTTCCAAGACCTTTCAGAGGTTTCCTTTAAGTCGGTCAGCCTCTTCTCTTGCTCCTTCCCACATGACTTTTGTGCTTCAGAAGGTGAAGTCTCCCAGGTGCCCCACATTCCCTGCCTCTGGGCATGGAGATTCTTATTTCTGTGCTGGTTCCTTTGTTCCATCCTTCCTGCCTTCTTTGCTCCTGTCGCATCTTCTCCCTTCATCAAGGCTCCTTTTGGTCTTGAAACTTTCCACAGCAGTTCAGCCCATATGAGCTTCCAGACCTTAGAGATGGTGCTTTACACATCTGTGTATTTCTAATGTCTAGCTCAGTGCCTGACACTAGCCTTCCAGGTTCCCATACTATATTGTTCTTTACAGCATCGGACTTTACTTTCACTCCGAGACACATCCACAACAGAGTGTCATTTCTGCTTTGGCCCAGCTGCTTCATTCTTTCTGGAGCTACTTGTAATTGCCCTCCGCTCTTCTCCAGTAGCAACAGGACACCTCTGACCAGGGGGCTCATCTTCCGGGGTCATATATTTTTGCCTTTTCATACTGTTTATGGGGTTCTCCAGGCAAGAATACTGGAGTGGGTTGCCATTCTCTCCTCCGGTGGACCATGTTTTGTCATAACTCTACTCTAAGACCTGTCTGTCTTCGGTGGTCCTGCACCACTCAGCAGCCTGGGCAGTTTTCTTACCTCCAGATGAAAGTTAAACAGGGACAAGGAGTTTAGTCTGTTTTGTCCACTGCTGTATCACTGGCGTTTGGAGCAGTGCCTTTCTAAGGGTTTGTTCAGTGGATAAATGAGGAGCAAATGAATGTCTATGATGTGGATGCCGGATACAGCAAGGTTAGTATCATTCAAGTATTCCTTTGCCAGAATACTGCCAACCCTGCAGGGAGGATATTTTCAGGAGCGAAGATGGAAGAAGGAAAGCAAAGTTAAACATAACAGAGGAGAGACTCCTGGGTGGTGATGAGTGACAGGGAACGAGAGGGGGGCCTCTGGTTTCAGCAGTGACCACCTTAGGTTCCTGGAGACGGTGAGCCTATCAAGGCGATCAAGAAAAACTAAACGGTTCTGTTGAATATTTTGCAAGCTAAAACTGAGCTGAGTCTGTCAAGATCAGCCCAGGGGTGTGGACAGAAGCCGACGCGATGAAAGGACCCAGATTCTGAAATCCGCTTGCCTCAGCTCCCCTGCCACCTTCATTACAGTCTGGAGTGTTTCCTAAACAAATTTACAGTCTTGCTAAAATGTGATAATATAACCAATGCATGCCTTCAGAAGATCTTTAAAAATATTTTTCTGTGCTTATTTTCATGAGCCATTTTATGATCTATTGTGGATCTCTGGATTTCTGGAATCCTGCCTTGGCTCTGGCCCTTAGTAATTAAATGCTGAGAACAGTCTGTGCTCAAATGTCCATGGTTTATTCCATCAAGGAAATATTGGTGTTCTTGCACCCCAGAAAAACAAAACTTTGTTGCCTAAGCACCAGCAGGCTTTTTTATTTCTCATCTACATACTTCGTTTGGCTTTAAAATAATTGTTGTTCAGTCACTCAGTTGAGTCTGACTCTTGTGACCCCATGGACTGCAGCACGCCAGGCTTCCCTGTCCTTCACATCTCCCAGCTCAAACTCATGTCCATTAAGTCGGTGATGCCATCCAACCATCTCATCCTCTGTCATCCCCTTCTCTCCTGCCCTCAATCTTTCCCAGCATCAGAGTCTTTTTCAGTGAGTCAGCTCTTCGAATCAGGTAGGCAAAGTATTGAAGCTTCGGCATCAGTCCTTCCAATGAATATTCAGGGTTGATTTCCTTTGAGATTGACTGGTTTAGTCTCCTTGCTGTCCTAGGGACTCTCAAGAGTCTTCTCCAGCACCACAGTTTGAAAGCATCAATTCTTTGGCACTCAGTCTTCTTTAAGGTCCAACTCTTGAAATATTAGTTGTTGGCACATGACTGGCCTGACATTACTGCTGACCACATGCAGGAGATGCTCCCAAGGCCGGTGCTGCGGTGGCTACTTCCATTGTTGTTGTTAACTCACCCAGTCATGCTCAACTCTTTTTGACCCTCTGGACTGCAGCACACCAGGCCTCCCTGTCCCTTACCATCTCCAGAGTTTGCCCACGTTCACATTCATTGCTTCAGTGAGGCCGTCTAGCCATCTCATCCTCTGACACCCCCTTCTCCTTCTGCCCTCGATCTTTCCCAGCATCAGGAACTTTTCCAATGAGTCCTCTGTTCTCATCAGGTGACCAGAATACTGGAGCTATAGCTTCAGTCCTTCCAGTGAATATTCAGGTTTGATCTCCCTTAAGATTGACTAGTTTGATCTCCTTGCTGTCCAAGAGTCTTTCAGGACTCTTGTCCAGCACCACAGTTTGAAGGCATCAATTCTTTGGCATTCTGCTCTCTTTATAGTCCGGCTCTCACAACCGTATGTGACCGCTGGGAAGAGTCACCACAGTCTTGACTACACAGACCTTTGTTGGCAGAGTAATGTCTCTGCTTTTCAACACACTGTTATTTGTCATCGCTTTCTTGCCAAGAAGCAATCATCTTCTGATTTCATGGCTACAGTCACTGTCTGCAGTGATTTTAGAGCCCATGAAGAGGAAATCTGTTACTATTTCTACTTTTTCCCTTCCGTTTGCCAGGCAGTAATGGGGCCATGGCTACTTCCATTGCCATCATGATAAAGGCCGCATGCTCAGAGCAGCGTGCCAGGCTCCCCCAGCTCAGCTCCAGCCGCAGCCTCACCTCTGGTCCTGCCTTTCCTCACACAGGCAGATGCTTCCGCCAGATCAGTTGACCTGCTTATTCATGTCCCCAAACGCTCTCTCCTGCATTTCGCTTTCCTCCTGCCCTCATTCCCCAGATCTCTGTGGTCCCATCCGTCACTCACCTGCCGCTTCTTTCAGAACAGACCCAGCTGTATCCTCTGCCTCCTCCCCAGCCACACAGATCTGAGCCCTCCCTGCGGCAAGCACTACTGTACACCCAGGTCTCTCCTCTCCCTGTGCCATCTCCAGCTCTGGGCCATCTGTAGATGCTCACAGACCCTCCTGCCCTCCGTTCCTGGAAGGCAATGTATAGGGGAGAAGAAAGCTGGCTTTGGATTCTGTTGACTTTGCTTCCAGACTCACTCACCCTCCATCATCGACTCACTGTGCCCTTAAGATGGGCAGGTGGTTTAACATCTCTGAGCCTCAGTTACTTGACTCATAACAAGCATCCTTGTAGAGTTTTTGTGGGAATGAAATGCAGTTAAGTGAAATGAAGAGTCTGGGAGTCCTTAGGCAGCACCTACCTCACTCAGGAGATGTAACTGAATCTCAGTAGTTTACAGAGTTTGACTTGGTGTATCTCCCTGATGATGTAATAATTTTGAAAGCAACAATTATTCTTAAATAGATCTGTGATTAATTGGACTGCCTTGTATTTTTTGAAAAACCACTTAGTAAACTTATTTGATTTGTTTTTAAATTGCCTTTTAAAATCCTCATCAAAGTTATATCAGGCATACTGGCTTCTATTTTTTTTTTTAATTTTGTAGAATAGAACCTTGATCTTCATGGTATTGTAGAGGGAAACTTTCAGATAGTTGGGAAATCAACTCACCTTTATAAAACTTGTAAAGTTTGGGGGAAAATACCCAACTATTTGCCAAAAAGATGTAAGCAGAGCTAAAAATAGTTCTTTTTTTTTTTCCATCTTATTCTTTGCAAAATGACTCTACTGAGCACAAGTGCTTCTGGCATCCTATGTGGACCAACTTTCTCTCCTAGAGGCTCCCTACTTAGGGCCAAGTCCTCTTTCTACCATTCATGTTCTTTCTTATAAGAATGTAGATAAATCCTGATATATATATATATATATATAAAAAATATATATGGAATCAATAAAAATTTTCCACATAGTTTTCCGCATGACCAAAGATATGTAAGAGTTTATGGACTATGTTATAATATGTTGTTTCACTGATTGTTCTGAATGAACCCTGTAAGGCAAGTACTATCTGGGTTTGGCAGGTCAGGAAGCTGAGGCCTCTAGACTTTTAACTATTCACTCTGGGCCTCCTACCCAGGGAACAGGGTGAAGACATGGACCCAGGCTTTGGGTGGGCTGATACCGGTCTGCATCACAGCAGAGTAACTACCTGGGACTAGCAGGCACCGCAGTGGCTGTGTGCAGGTCCTCCTTTTATGACCCAAAGGTGGGATTTCAAAAGCAGTTCTTTCTCAGCTAATTGCTATTTTGATTAAAAAAAAAGTCTTCATGGTTACAAAGTATCTGATTAATAGAATGCATTTTTGCATGACATAAATGTTTTTGGAGGGCTTTCCTGGTGGCCCAGACAGCAAAGATTCTGCCTGCAATGCAGGAGACCCAGGTTGGATCCCTGGGTTGGGAAGAATCCCCTGGAGAAGGAAATGACAACCCATCCAGTATTCTTGCCTAGAGAATTCCATGGACAGAGGAACCCTGTGGACTACAGTCAAAGGGTCTCAAAGAGTCTGATATGACTGAGGGACTAACACACACACACACACACACACACACACACAACACACGCATATACACACACATGTTTTTAGAACATGTAGATAAGATTGCCTCAAATTATGTACGAGTTGGGTTTCCCTAATGGCTCAGCAGTAAAGAATTCGGAGATGTGGGTTTGATCCCTGGGTCAGGAAGATCCCCTGGGCAAGGAAATGTCAACCCACTCCGTTGTTTTTGCCTGGGAAATCCCAAGGACAGAGGAGCCTGGTGGGCTATAGTCCATGGGGTCTCAAAAGAGTCAGACACGACTAAGTAAGTGACTAAGTGATAATTATGTACCAGTCACTTAGGTTTATGTGTAAGATTTAGTAACTGAATCCATTTCCTCATCCAAAACAGAAACTGAAATAGTACTAGAATGTCCACATGAAAGACTTTTCAGTGAGAATAAAATGAGAGCAAGGTTATCTAAGCGCAACCAGAAAATATACCTGCAAAGCAAGGTATTCTACTTTTCATTAAAATCTTAAATATTACAGATCAGTTAATCTATTTTCTCAAGTTCTGACCACCTACAATTAATTACTAAGTAATTAGTAACACTGGCAAAGTTTTATTTTAAAAACTTCCACATTCATTACAAACTATGAGCCTCAAGTTTTAATGAAGTTCCATGATGAAAGAGTTGCAGAATTAATCCTCACTGTATCCTGGAGCATCTTAAAAGTTAATTAATTCTCTGACATTCAACAGTGTAACTAAATTACTTTGTACAGTTGTTTGAGCACAATGTCTATAATCTTCTTATTAAAATAAGCACAGAAATCATCAGGAACAATTATTATTTACCACCTACCACAGCATCACCTACAATCCGTAGCTCTTCCTCAGAATCTAAAGATTTTTCTCCAGAGACTTTTAGAAACTTTTGGCTATAATAGAACCAGAGGCTGGGGGCTTTCGAGTTTCAAGTTTCAAAGTTAAGAGTTTCTGAACAAAGGTATATTTTTAAATCTTAAACTGGAGAAGACTTCTAACAAGGCTCCATGCTTCAGAATACCTGCTATTTCACCATTGTTTATCTTGATTTCTATTTAAATTTGTGCTGCTGGCATGATTTATTCCTGCCTCACAGGATAATGAATCCAGGTTTTATTTTAATTTTTGTTCTTTGCCCAGACTTGTACGGCAGACAAAGTGCTTGAAAATCAAAGAAAAAGAAGATATTGACTTGGTTATACTCCCCAGAGGTAAAAAGAAAATCACCAGCAAAAACACAGACTCTGGTTTTTGTTGGGAAGGATGCCTTGTTTGTGTGTTCGGTTGGTGTTATTGTTCCAGAAAGGAGTGTTGGGTAAAGATGCTTCCAGAGGCCAAGAGACTTGTGCTTTTGTCTTGAGCACTTATCCTAACCCTGCTTCACTACTCTGACCTTCATCTTCTTGTTTTTAAAGCGAAAGACCCCGTCATCTGCCTCTGTGGTCCCCTCTGATGACAAGACAAATACACCCGCTCAGTGCTGGAGTCTCTCTCTGCCATCCCCACAGGGCGTGGGGGAAACCAGAAGTGTCTCCTTGTATTCTTATAAGTTGAGGGATTGGGAAATGTACTTCGTTAGCAAGACAGCCAAGAAGATTGAACAAACTTAAGCATTAAAAGCTGAGGGATTACTGAAAGTGAAAATGTCAGTCACTCAGCTGTATCCAACTCTTTGTGGCCCCATAGACTATAGCCTGGCAGGCTTCTCTGTCCATGGGATTTCCCAGGCAAGAATACTGGAGGGGGTTGCCATGCCCTCCTCTACCGGATCTTCCCGACCTAGGAATCAAACCTGCATCTTCTCCACTGCAGGCAGATTCTTTACCTCTGAGCCAAGAGGTATTATTAGAGTGGAAGAAAAAAGACATGCATATTTTTACTGATTGGGTTTCTTTGCAATTAAGGCTCAATCTCTGTCATTTTGAGGTTATATAGTAGCAAGCTAAGGAATAAATTTCCCCTTGGGTGTGTTCATTGGTGTAATAATTTCTATTTGGTTGGATGAAAATGTTGATCATTTCTAATTAGTATGTCTTCAGCCACAGTAG
This sequence comes from Aepyceros melampus, assembly GCA_006408695.1. Lineage (NCBI taxonomy): Eukaryota > Metazoa > Chordata > Mammalia > Artiodactyla > Bovidae > Aepyceros > Aepyceros melampus. The sequence goes on along the minus strand of SJXQ01007592.1, from coordinate 340,372 downwards.
TTCTATGTCTGTATCTTCCGAATGTGATAGGAGATATGCTTATCTTCTAGAGGAAAAGAAAATTAGTCAGTTTTCCCCTCATTTAACTAAAAGTTCAACAAATTAGCATACTTTGGTTGCACTGTACTTCCCCTCCAAAACAATTACCTGTTCAACTTTTCTTAAAAGAAAAATAGGTGCTTTGCAGTCATTGATCAAAAGGGCTGTGACATTTTTTTTTAAGTGAAGCGTAGTTGATGTACAATATTGTATGAGCTACAGGTGTACAATATAGTGGTTCCCAGTTTTTAAAGATTTACTCCATTTATGGTTATTTTAAAATATTGGCCATATTCCCTGTGTTGTACAACATATCCTTGTAGCTTATTTTATACATAATAGTTTGTACCCCTTATGCCCCTCCCTCTTCCCATTGGGTGTATACACCACATGTTCTTTATCCATCTTTTGATGGACATTTAACTTGCCTTCATATCTTGGCAAATTGTAAATAATGCTGCCATGAACGTTGGGGTGCATATATCTTTTTTCACTTTTTTTTTTCTGAAGTATATCAAGGAGTGGAATTGCTGGAGCGTATGGTAGTTCTGTTTTTAAGTTGTTGAGAATGTTGCGTATTGTTGGAGAAGGAAATGGCACCCTACGCCAGTATTCTTGCCTGGGAAATCCCTTGGACAGAGGAGCATGTCGAGCTACAGTCCACGGGGTGGCAAAGAGTAGGACACGACTGAGAGATTAAGCACGCACTCTCCATACTGTTTCCTCAATGGCTGCTTTGTTGACATTCCCACCAACAGTGTAGGAGGGTCCAAAAGGGCTGTGACTTCTATGGGCTGATTTCAGGCAGAGCCGAAGCTCTGCTTGTAGCTGGGAGAACTCTGGATTTCATCGCATCCACAAAGTGGGGAGGAATCTTTTCCTCAGAAAATGGAGGGAGTTAAGTTGCTCTGTTTTGTTTTTGCATCTATGTATGTCTCCCTTGCCTGAAGGACATTACTTTAAATCAAATACCTCCTATGTCATTTCCAATGAATATTGAGGTTGCTTTCCTTTAGGATTGACTAGTTTGATCTCCTTGCAGTCCAAGGGATTCTCAAGAGTCTTCTCCAGCACCACAATTTGAAAGCATCAGTTCTTTGGCTCTCAGCCAAAGTGTGGTAATCACAGTCAACTCGAGCAGGATGTTCTAAGTAAAAGGAAACTGGTGACCTAGTAAGAGGACATAATGAATATTCTCAATATTAGTCTAGAACAATTTCAGCAGCCATCTTGCATCAACAGTGCTGTAAGACAACACGAACGGAGTCCTGGTTCTTGTGATAAGCAAGTCCTCTAACTGTCAAACCCTCCTGCCGGCTCTCTGCTGCTTTCTGCAGGTGTCAGTCAAAATGTTAATGATAAGAACTTACAAGATGGAATGAAATGGAACTCACGTTTCCCATTAAAAAGGAGAGTTTTTAGCTTTGTGCGTGCATGCTAAGTTGCTTCAGTCGTGTCTGACTCTTTGAGACCCTATGGTCTATCGCGCACCAGGCTCCTCTGATCTTGAGATTTCTCAGACAAGAATACTGGAGTGGATTGCCATGCCCTCCACCAGGGGATCTTCCAGAGCTAGGGATCAAACCTGTGTCTCTTATGTCTCTTACACTGGCACGCGGGTTCTTTACCACTGGTGCCTTACTTTGCATAAAATGACAAATAGCAGCCCTGTATCCGGGAGTCAGAGAGGGGCTGAGATTCAGAGGGTTGAGTTAGAGATTTGCAGGTGCTGAGATTCCAGTAATTAGTTCCTTTCCCTGCCAGATGCTCCGAGACACCTACACTCACAGGCCTGCCAGAAGCCGTCTTGGTGGGGCCAGTAAGGCTAGAGCAGGAGGAAAATTCTTGGATCTGAGAGTGGGGTCTGGTCTCCTCTAGCCTCCTTCCAAGGACATCGTGAGCTTTTTTTTCTTTTCTCTTAGTTTGGTTTTTAGTATATGCTATATTATCGTTCATAAAATTCCCTTCATCCTTCTTTTCAGAGCAAACTCTTTTCCTGTCGAGTTCCAGAAACACATGAAAATAGAAGCCAGTTTTCTTGCTGAAATCAAGTCATAGTTTATAGTTTATGGATTTTAAAGAATTATAAGCCTTATGGACAAAATATTTTGAATATGCAAATGTGGAGAAAGTTATAGTGCACGGGTGGAAAAGTCTAGTAAAAATAAATCTGCTTTAATAAGGAGATACTTATTTTTAGTTTTGAGGCTTGAGGGGCTGACAGTTCTGGAAACTCAATTCCACAGCACCATGTCTGGTGCGGTGTGGGCAGCCACGCCGTGAGCTTCCTCAGAGAACTCCAGAAATAACCCTCTGGGACTGGAATCTGCCGCTGACACCTCCTCTGCCGCGTCTGGTTATGCTAGGATGCAGCTTCACCTGTCCAAGTCACCCAGCCTGGGGCTTCCCAGGTGGCGTAGTGGTGAACAATCCTCCTGCCAATGCAGGAGATGCAGGAAACGCAAGAGGGACAGGTTTGATCCCTGGGTCGGGAAGATCCCCTGGAGAAGGGAATGGCTACCCACTCCAGTATTCATGCCTGGAGAATTCCATGGACAGAGAAGCCTGGTGAGCTACCCTCCATGGGGTCGCAAGGAGTTGGGCACTACTAAGCAAGGGAGCACATCACCTGTCCCAGTCACTCAGCCTGCAGGCATGGTGTCCCAGATGCAATCAGACACAAGTAGCTAAACTGAGGGCCCTCTACATGCTCACTGTGCAGGATTTGGGCAGAGTGGATAACCCAGAGAGCCACGGAGAGGTGGATCTCTATTCTGGATCAGAATTACAGCTTCGTGTTCCAGCCCACAACAGCTCTCCTCCTCCTGGGCTAACACGCAAGTCCTTGATTCTTGGATCCTCCACCCATCCTCCCAGGCCAGATGATTTTGTTGTTCAGTCTTTCCCAGCATCAAGGTCTTTTCCAATGAGTCAGCTCTTTGCATCAGATGGCCAAAGTATTGGAGCCTCAGCTTCAGCATCAGTCCTTCCAATGAATATCCATGTTGATTTCCTTTAGGATTGACTGGTTTGATCTCATTATTATCACAGTAGTGTACATATGTCAGTCCCAATCTCCCAACTCATCCCACCCATCCCCCTTTCCCCTTGGTATCTACACATTTGTTTTCTATGTCTATAGTGCTTTATTTTTAATGCCCTTTTATGTAAATTCTCTCTTTTGATCCACCCAACGACTGCTTTGAGTAGGGAGATCCTCTCTACCTGACAGGCCAGGAAGCAAAGGCTCACAATCTCAATGGCTTAGCCCTTCAGGCAGCATGTGTGTCTGGATTTGAAATCAGGTCCCACCACCCTTCTGCCAGGATCCTCCCCTATGCCACAGTCAGGAGGATAGCCCGCTGCAAGGCAAGAGCTTTGGAGTGTCCAGGAAGAGCTGAGCTCTCTCTCTCTGTCCTTTAGCAGCAAGTGACCTTGAACAGGTTCCCCAGCCTACTCTATCACCTTAATGGAAAATGGTGACCACAGTTCCTGAGACGGAAAGCAAACATGAATCTGCTTTATGATTTGGGAAGTACTGGGTGAATATGTTATTATCACTGTCACTGTGATAGCCAGCATATTAAGGAAACTGCTATTATTTCATGCTACTGCTAAGAAATGTTTTTTTTAGTGTCTTTCCAGAGTTACAGACTAACAACTAGGCAAAGTATATTAACAAAACACCCACTACCACTGGGGAGAGTTTTTTTTAAGCCTTATCTTTCTAAAGGCAAATAAAGGGGGAAAAAAGTCATCAGAGTAGCTACATGTAGAATAACTCAGAAATCTTATCTTTTTTTTAGTTTAGTTTCTCATTCCTTAGATATGTATTATTTTATTATTTACTTTATCATTATTTTATAATCTGATTTTTTACACATCAAAACCATTAAAGGTTTGCAGCCAAAATTTGAAGGAAATGGCATCATCTAAAATTAATAAAGGAAAACAAGAAAACAGTGAATGATGGAGAACCATGTAAATAATAGAAAAATTGTAGTCTTTGCTAATAAATATTGTCTATGACATAAATGATATTCGATGTACCCTGACAAGGCAACAGTACCATGGCAACAAGAAGAGATGCAATGCACTCAGATTGACTCAACCAAGTACCTAATTGGCACACTAAACACATTTCAGGTACATTTTCATACAGTGCTGAAGTCTTTTTTATCCTTACTTATGTAAGATAATAGCCCCCTTTAATTCATAAAGAGATTAAGTTTTCTTGTTCTCCCAACTTATGTAATCAATCAAAACAAAAATAGCCCAAATGTACGGGGGTCAGCAGCAACACTCGTTTTCTACTTGGTGGTGGGGATTTCTAAGTCTGAAGAATTTAGATTCAGAAATCATCTAACACAGTGACTATCCGGTGATCTAGCTGAGAATCACTTACATGCATTCAAGATGTCAAATTCTGATTCTCTCTCTATTTAGGCATGAGGTGCTTGGCATTCCTATTTGAAGTCTGCTCTCTGCAATAATGGAATGTCAGAATAGCAGTGATGTCTGGATAGAGAAACTCAGAACCATGTTTGGCTGAAGGTCTTTTAAGAAATTATACTGCCTCGTTCTCTCAGTTGCTCCAGGATCTTGTACCTTCTCTCCTGCCTTACCCTTCTGCTCTAACCTTTAGGACAAGCTCTTCTTGTCCTAGGACTGAGCTAAGGACTCAAAGCTCAAGGACTGAGCTAAGGACTTAAGAGCTCAAGGACTGAGCTCTTCTTCACTGACTCTCATTATAGGGTGTAAACACCATGTTTAGTAAACTTGTTCTCATAAAACAGGCACTTTCTCTCCAAGCAGATTGTGTATTAGGGCAGTTTCTTTCCAAGCCCTCAGTACTTATCATGGAGGCAAAACAGGTCTCACACCCTCCACCTGATGGAGAGGCATGGGCTGTCTCTCTTTGATCCTGGAATATTTGAAAGGTGAAGGTTCTTCTCTGTGGCCTGGAGATATTTCTCATTAGCACTGGAATTAGAGATGAGGAAAGCAGGCCTGGCAACACCGTGGGCCAAGTGATGAATAAGGGAGACAAATGCTTTGCTTTGGGGGTGTCCACTCCCCAGAGACACCCAACAGTTCTCATGTGTTCATAGCCTCTGAGAAGGGAGATGTCCACACTCGGAGGGAGATGAAGTTATTAGAACTCCCTATCATGTACGGATGTGAGAGCTGGACCGTAAAAAAGGCCAAGTGCCAAAGAATTGATGCTTTTGAATTGTGGTGCTGGAGAAGACTCTTAAGAGTCCCTTGGATAGCAAGGACATCGAGCCAGTCAATCCTAAAGGAAATCATCCCTGACTATTCATTGGAAGGACTGATATAGAAGCTAAAGTTCCAATACTTTGGCCACCTGATGCAAAGACTCATTGGAAAAGACCCTGATGCTAGGAAAGATTGAAGACAAGAGGAGAATGGGGCGGCCGAGGATGAGATGGTTGGATGGCACCACCAACTTATTGGACATGAGTTTGAGCAAACTCCAGGAGATAGCAAAGGACAAGGAAGCCTGGCGTGCTGCAGTCTTCAGGGTGGCAAAGAGTTAGAGACACGACTTAGAGAAAGAACAGCAGGAATGAGAACCTACCGTGCAGCACAGGAACTCTGCTCAGTGCTCTGCGGTGACCTAAATGGGAAGGAAGTCCAAAAGGGAAAGGAGAGGTGTATATGTATGGCTGGTGCATTTTGTTGTAGAGCAGAAACTAACACAGCATTATAAGGCAACTACACTCCAATAAAAATTAATTTAAAGAAATAAAGCACTGTATTGTTGAAGGTATGCTGCTGCCGCCAAGTTGCTTCAGTCGTGTCCAACTCTGTGCGACCCTATAGACGGCAGCCCAACAGGCTCCTCCGTCCATGGGATTCCCCAGGCAAGAGTACTGGAGCGGGTTGCCATTGCCTTCTCCTGTTGAAGGTATGACCAGTACTCAAACATGTCCTGTAAGTTCATCAGAGCGGATTCATAGCACCTTAGATTTAACCTCCCGACCCAGCTCCCGTTGGTGGGCGTGTCCTAGATGCCCTGTGACTTTGCTGCTTCTCTGACCATTTGCTCAGGTCCCCTTTCAACATGAAAGTAAACTTCTTCTGCAGAACTTTGGGGACTTTACTTTCTGTTGGACAGATTGACATTGAAGTCTGAAGTGAAAAGCCATTTCAGCATCTCTTGACAGTCTTATTCTGTTCACTGACAGTTTTTCCTTTCTTGTGAAGAATGCTCTCTGCTTGGCCAGAAATTTCTCCTTGGAGATGACAGAATCGCTGTCTTACCATTAATGAATGTTACAGCCCAAATCCTTTTCATTTGAAAGAAATATGGACGTGTCTGCCTGAAGCCTCACTTTATGACAAACCAGAGGGAACCACTGCAGTCCTGAGACCCTCAGCCTTGCTGGTGATGCGCCTTCAGACACTGCCTCCTGCTCACTTGGGGAAGCAGTCCCATTCACAGGTGATATTTGCATGTTTAAAAAAGAAGCTGCTGCATGTGGAGAGGAGAATAGTCCAGTCATCTGTGTTTCACACAAGTGCCCTGAAGTTTTGTGGGAGACCCTTCCCTGAGGGACTGAGAATCTGGGTCGAGTCACTCTTTCTGTGGCATCAGGCATCTTTCACATGATGGGCTGCATTTGCCTAAACTGTGGAGGTAGCTGCTGTTTATTTATTCATGATGTTTACATCAGAATTTTTTTTCACTTCTGTGAACATCGTTGTTGTTTTTGTTTAGTCACTAAGTCGTGTCTGATTTTGGCGACCCCCTGGACTGTAGCCCATCAGGCTCCTCTGTCCATGGGATTCTCCGGTCAAGAACACTGGAGTGGATTGCCATTTCCTTCCTTCAAGGGATCTTCCCCACCCAGGGATGCAACCTGAGTCTCCTGCATTGCAGGCGGATTCTTTACTGCTGAGTCACCTGGGAAACCCTCTGTGAATACAGGGGTTGAGTAATACGTTTCAAAGGAATCCTTGTTTGAATGTTGTTTCACTGTTTAGCCTTAAAATGAAGAACATTTCCTGAAAAATCTTTTTAAGGCAGCTCTCCCCAAATCCTGCAGAACACACGCACAAAACAAGTAGAAGGAAAAATGAAGCTCTAACAGGAAAGAAGATGAAATAGAGAGAGCAGAAAGGGAGAGCAGAACTTGTAGAGCACAAAACGAGGGAAACAGAAGATTTAACACACACACACACACACACACACACACACACACGATGGAAGAAACTTTACTGTCAAGCACACCTGCTTTCCAAACATGGTCTTGGTGGCCATGGCACCTGTACCCGGCACTCAGCTCCTTGTAAGCCCAGAGACTTAAAGGCATCCAGTGTGGATGAAATGAACATACTACCAGATGTCAATAGTCAAGAGAAGTTAGTCTTGGAATGAATGCCAAAGTGTTGGAAGTTTTCTCTGAGGGCTCCATGCTACCAAAGGTAGACCCTCTCTGAACACATCTAGAGAATTCCTTGGGGAAGCGCAGGAGGTGAGATGGGCCCCGCCGTGTGTCGTGGGCGATGAATGCAGGCCGGGTGTGCTTCAGGTGCGTCTGCAGTAACATGCAGCGGGGAAGTACATGGTCCTAGTGTCTCTCGAACCCTGAGACAGAAGGTGTCTGTCCTAGGAAAGAGCTTCAAAAGCAATCAGGCTTTAGACTGCCTCTTGTATTGGCAAGCAGATGGCTTCACACATCACTGGTGCCTCCTCCACTCCAGTATTCTTGACTGGAGAATCTCATGGACAGAGGAGCCTGATGGGCTACAGTCCAGGGGGTCACCAAAAATCAGACACGTGCTCCCGGAGCACGTGTACACCCGTGGAAGATTCATGTTGATGTATGGCAAAACCAATACAGTATTGTAAAGTGAAATAAAGTAAAAAAAAAAAAAAGTCAGACACAACTTAGTGACTAAACAAAAACTACAACTGATGTATTTTACTGCCTTCCAGGGGCGTCGGGGTGACCCAGAAGTGAACAGATGAAGGCCAAGCTGCGGGAGGGGAGGGGAGCCAAGCCCCACCCCCACCCCCCGCCGGGTGCCACATCCCTAACCCTGCAGAACCCTAGGGGCCCTTCCTCAGAACCATTTTTTCCTGGATCCAGTCGTTCCTTTGTTCCTGTGGTCTTTAAACGCATTCTCCTACTCATTATTATTCCAGGCCTGGGGAGGGTGAGGTGGATGAGGACAGAGCTGTGCTTAGTGAGAGCTGCTGACAGCAGCCAGCGGAGAGGGTGCTGGGAGGCCCAGAAGGGAGTCTCTGAGGAAATGACAGGGGCCCTGCATCTGAAGGGGGAGCAGAGGTGAGCTGGGCCTCAGAGCAGGGTGGCAGGGAGGGCAAGGGGAGAAGAGAAGGATGTGTGCGGATGTTTCCATGAGCTGACGGTGAGGGTACCCTGTGTGTCGCGTTGTGTGCTGGGGTGATCCGTGTCAGAGTCTTCTTCCTATGTTGAGGGTACCTGGCCCTACAGGTGCCCTCGGTCCCTCAGCTAAGGTTGATGGAGCAGGGCTTTGGACCATCTCACTGCCGAGCCCCCGCCCTGGGCCGTCTCCCTACTCTGCCTCCTAATGTGAGGTGAGCAGGCTCGTGGGGGCTGCAGACAGCAATGTGTGAAGCCGTCTGCTTGCCAAGATCAGAGAGAGTCAGAGGTCTGAGCCCTTGACTTCCCACACCAAGATGTGCGAGGCTGTAAAGATGGGGTTTCAAAAGTCCTTAGTGGGAAAGATGCTGAAGCTCAAGATGGAGCAGATCCCCCAGGGCCCTGGGCATCTCTGTCTCTGAGGCAGAGGACCAGAGGAAATGAGGCATGCATTCTCAAGCCCCCTCCCCCCATCAGAGCATCAGCAAGCAATAGACCCACGTGCAGAGGACAGAGCTTGCTGACCAGGCCAGGCAGACTTTTCCCCAGCATCTGCATGACCTGGCGCTTTCCAGGGGGCGGCAGTGGTAAAGAATCCACCTGCCAATGCAGGAGACGTAAGAGATGCAGGTTCAATCCTGGAGTTGGGAAGATCCCCAGTTGGGAAGATCCCCTAGAAGAGGGCAAGGCAACCCACTCCAGTATTCTTGCCTGGAGGATCCCATGGACAGAAGCCTGGTGGGCCACTGTCCATGGGGTTGCAAAGAGTTGGACACAACAGAAACAACTTAGCATGCACGCACGCTTGACCTGCGTCCTCTTGCAGTCACTTCTTGAATAATGCTGAGTGCATCTTCCTGACTGTTGATGTGTCCATGAGACCGTGAACTCATGGCACTGGACTCTGCTTGTTTTTGCGTCCTCTGCACCTGGCCTTGTACCAGTCCTGCAGGGAACACTCCGTGCTGGATGCATTTTGTTGCATTTCTGGAACTAGGTCTCTTTCCCCTTTCTCTTTAGAAGATTTGTTGCTTTATCAAATTTATATGTCAGCTATGCAAGCAGTTGTTTTACTAATACACATAATTAGATTACACATTGTGTTAACTCTCCCAACCTGGTATATTTTAAAGAGCTAACACTTGTCATTGGTGAATCCTAAAGGAAATCAACCCTGATTATTCATTGGAAGGATGGATGCTAAAGCTGAAGTTCCAATATTTTGGCCACCTGATACAAAGAGCTGACTCGTTGGAAAAGACCCTGATGCTGGGAAAGATTGAGGGCAAGAGGAGAAAGGGGCAAGAGAGCATGAGATGGTTGGATGGCATCACTGATTCAATGGATGTGAGTTTGAGCAAGCTCCAGGAGATGGTGAAGGATAGGGAAGCCTGGTATGCTGCAGTCCACTGGGTTGCAAAGAGTCGGACACGACTGAATGACTAACAACAACAACATTAACAAGGACAGAATGATGTTTGAGTCTTCAGACACTGGACTTGTTCTTCCAGATACTGAACTTATTGTGGGGATTGTAAATGGACAGAACTTTCTGGTAAGATTCCCTGAGCTGTAGATGGTTTTTGCTAGTCATCCAGATGTGCTGTCGGATCGGATTGTGGCGTTCAATTTGCACTGTCCAATTTCCTACCTCGCCATACATTTTCCAGTATGTTGATTTGTTCTTCATCTAAAAACTAAAAGTGTCAGACCCCTTTATGCCCATTAACCTACTTACTTGCTGAATCTTGAAAGAGAAAATTCTTCACTATTGGTAAAGTACCAAAGAGTCAACTATTTGCAAAACTTAAAAATGGAGATTCTCCTTTTGCCTCAGAAGGTTAGATGGGGGGAAAAAGCACATGTGAGTTTTGGAACTCACTGTCCTTTCAGCTGCAAAGGTCAAACAAGGATATTTGACCTTTTCCTTGTCATTTGCTTAAACGTCTGGAAACTGATGCTTGTTATTCCACAATAGGCAGAGAAGGTACAGGAAATCCTGCTTGTTCGTCATGACCAGCATCTGGCAGGGACTAGGCACTGATCACGGTTATTGTAATCCAACATATTGATTAACTGAGACTTAGGTAAGTGTCAGCTGTCTGCCACACTCTGAAAATTGTAATGAATTTGATGCTGAATATATGCTTTATTGCTTTATGATTCAGACAGCCCTCCAGAGACTTTGTAAAGTTCTCAGTCATTGCTTTAACATCACTTTAAATTGTATTGTGATATGATAGCCCCCTTTAATAGGAGTTCCCAGTCAATAGCATACTCTTAGTATCAACCTATATCCATAATTTTTAAACTGAAACATCAAAGAGAAAGTATTTATGAAGCTGACTTCAAGGCAGCTTTTTAGTATACTTTTGGAACTACCTCCAGTTGCTTTTCAGAGAACTCTGAGATACACGTTTTATAACTGAACAGTGGGGTTGGTACAGAGAAGCCTTGAAGGAGGTCCGTCGTGATCATGCAGACAGCCAGCGGCCATCGGTATTGAACGGGACCAAGAAGCTCGCTGATGGGAAACGTTGCAGGACTCGTCCAGTGCCTCTGCAGTACCTGCCCCTGCAGCCACAGCTGCCCCTCTCAACCATCCTGATGATGAGCTGGTATCCTGTACAGCCAGGCCTTTGTCATATCACATAATGCAAGCCACTGGGGCTTCCCAGGTGGCACTAGTGGAAAGGAAACTGCCTGCCAATGCAGGAGATGTAACAGATGAGGGTTCAATCCCTGGGTCGGGAGGATCCCTGGAGGAGGAAATAGCAACTCACTCCAGTATTCTTGCCTGGGAAATCCCATGGGCAGGGGAGCCTGGCTAACTACAGTCCATAGGGTACAGAGTTAGACACCACTGAAGTGACTTAGCACACTCGCACAGTGAAAGCCATTGCTGAAAAGTCAGGCACTTAAGATGCCAACGTCCTTCATACCAGGTGGTACCCTAGGGGCGCCTTTCAGCAGCACGAGTCCCCTGTCCTGCAGAGTTCCAGCAAAATAAAGACTGGTGCGCTACGTTTTTCCACCAGACGTTGACCCTTTGATGGTCAATGTCTGCATCAAAGTCACAGACTGGATTCAGTCCACAACAGAAACTTTCTAGAAATGGCTGAATTCATCCCCTGAGTCTGCCTGACCGCAGGAATGCACCAGGATTTCCACCCAGTTCTCCAGTGAAGATAAGAATGCAGATTCTGGTGGCCTCCATGGAGTCTCGTTGCCCCAAGGCCTGCAGGCTTCGCCAGAATCCTCGCACACTGGCAGCCTAGCCAGTTAGACCCGCGTGGTGCGTCCTATTGACTTGTGTATGTTGAAGACCACAGGGAACAGCCCGTTCCCGAAGGACGCCTCTGCCACATCCAGGCTGAGAGTCCTATACCAACATCCAGGGCCCTCGTGGCCAGAATGAGACTCTGGAAGCAACGGCCACCATGGCCTTTGACGACCTCTTTCCTGCCAAGACCCGAGGCAGGAGGAAAACAAGCATCACGTCCCGGAAGGAGTTTGAAGAAGTTACCAGCTGTGTTGATATCACACGTCTGCGATTCTTTAATAGGCAGCATGTGGAGAAAACTTTTTAACAATTTAAGAGAAAAATCAGTATGAGTTCTGCAACAGAATTTGCTATGAAAAATCCTTCCCCGTTATGAGCGGATCACTTATGGGGAGGGAAAAAAAAATCCTTTCACTACTGTGTCTGCCTCTCTCCAGAACTCATTTCAGACCCATGTTATTGCCCTAAGAGGAAAAAAAAGAAACCTCCATTAAAAACCAGAAGTTGTACCCTGCACAGCAGCAGCCCAGAGCCTCAGGGGGACAACATGATTCTTATTCAAACAGCGAATCTGAGCGCTGCCATGTCCCTGGAGTCAGGTCTTATTTGCATTTTGGAAACTGTTCGGTATTGATTTTATTGAGTTATTTAAATTAGATACTTTAGAAATTAATGTGCACAGGTATTGGTCATGGAGAATATCACCACTTATAAAAACTGAGAAAGTTTGCTCTTAAATTGCAAGAATGGTACAGTGGCAGTACTAAGGTTGTTGTTGTTCAGTCGCTCAGTCATGCCCAACTCTTTGTGACTCCATGGACTGCAGCATGCCAGGCTTCCCTGTCCTTCACCACCTTCTGGAGCTTGCTCAAACTCATGTCCATCAGGTTGGTGATCCCATCCAACCACCTCATCTTCTGTTGTCTTCTTCTCCTGCCTTCAGTCTTTCTCAGCATCAGGATCTTTTCCAGTGAGTTGGCTCTTCACATCAGGGGTCCAGAGAATTGGAGCTTCAGCTTCAGCATCAGTCTTTCCAATGAAGATTCAGAGTTGATTTCCACTAGGATGAACTGGTTGGATCTCCCTGCTGTCCATGGGACTCTCATGAGTCTTCCCCAGCACCATGGTATTAATATTTTCATCATTTTGGAGACTACAAGGTTAATTGCCTTTCAGACTGCTGGGAGTAACTAGTTTTCATTCAATGTCTACCTAATGGAAGAGGCTAGGACTAGGATGGGCAGATGCTGTGTGGTCCTGGAGAATTTCCCTGATGCACTTTGGGGAAGTGTTGAGGAAAACAAGGTTTGGTGAGAAGTCAGATTATGCACAATTCTTCATCTTGAGGAAAAGCATACAGAGAATTAAGAGGCATACAGAATTCATAGGCATACAGTCCATCTTTTGGCCTCCAAATACTTTGTCACTTTTTGTAATATTTATTGAATAAAGTCCTATCTTTTTTAGTGATTTTTTAAAAGTTTGGTCCCTTAATAATTATTGTACCAAGTTGAATAGCATGAGTGTTGTGGAAAATGGTTTTTAGTGCTCAAAATATTCCGTTCACTGTCTTCCCAGACTCATACCTGTGTTTTTCAGCAGAGTTTTCTAGTTCTCTTCTTGACTGGTTAAAAAAAAAAAAAAGTACCGAACACTATGGTAGAATTGCGTAGGTGTAATTACATATTAAGGGCTTTCCACGTGGCACTAGTGGTGGCCAATGCAGGGGTTGCAAGGGATGTGGGTTCAATCCCTGGGTCAGGAAGATCCCCTGGCGGAGGAAATGGCAGCCCACTCCAGTATTCTTGCCTCGGAAATCCCATGGACGGAGGAGTCCGGCAGTCTACAGTCCATGGGGCCTCAAAGAGACGCAACTGAGCACAATTACAAATTGGGCTTATTGTGCAAAATTACTTTTCTGAAACTGCTTTAATAACACCAGTCAAAAAGTTCCCATTGTTGTTTTTACTCTCTCCTTCTCCAAAGAATAATGAAGGGTCATGTAGAGGAAGGACCAGGGCTGACCAAGCTGCAGTCAAGGCCACTCTCAAACTGTAAGAAGAGCTCTTAAATTAACCAGAGCTGTTGGGGGCCCCAGGCTGTTCTGGGGGCTTATCAAGACCACTATCAGGTCTTCTGGGGAGATGTAAGCTCAACTCACAGGCAAAACTATTGTCAAGACTTAAACTGGAAAAAAAAATTAAGGTAACTGGAAGCAAAGCCACATCTGTGATTTTGGGGACAACAGTGACTCGTTTGATGAATCACTTAAGGATGGGAAGAAGCCTGGGCAAAGGTGAGGGTGCTTATCCTGTGGAGTGCCAACACCTGCTTCTCCCACTCTTCACCATAGCCAGGTTACATTGTGTTTTCTTTCTTTTTAATAATGGAGAAACTGCACAGAGTATGCATAACCTCCCAGGGCACACAGCCAGTACAGGGCTGGCTGGCACCAGCTCCACTAGTTTGTCTTCCCCAGGAAGGCGGTAGGGGGCGGGGGGTTGTGATGCCCTAAGCCTCTTGAGAAGTCTGTATGCAGGTCAGGAAGCAACAGTTAGAACTGGACATGGAACAACAGACTGGTTCCAAATAGGAAAAGGAGTATGTCACGGCTGTATATTGTCACCCTGTTATTTAACTTCTATGCAGAGTACATCATGAGAAACGCTGGGCTGGAAGAAACACAAGTTGGAATCAAGATTGCCAGGAGAAATATCAATAACCTCAGATATGCAGATGACACCACCCTTATGGCAGAAAGCAAAGAGGACCTAAAAAGCCTCTTGATGAAAGCGAAAGAGGAGAGTGAAAAAAGTTGGCTTAAAGCTCAACATTCAGAAAAAGAAGATCATGGCATCTGATCCCATCAATTCATGGGAAATAGGGAAACAGTGTCAAACTTTATTTTTGGGGGCTCCAAAATCACTGCAGATGGTGACTGCAGCCATGAAATTAAAAAGACGCTTACTCCTTGGAAGGAAAGTTATGACCAACCTAGATAGAATATTCAAAAGCAGAGACATTACTTTGCTGACTAAGGTCCGTCTAGTCAAGGCTATGGTTTTTCCTGTGGTCATGTATGGATGTGAGAGTT